>VHIU01000133.1:0-84730 GCA_010577795.1 Isatis tinctoria
AGCAGGAGATACAAATTTGTGTTCAAAAGAGAACTTAAGGTCTACCTTATAAAAGCTTAGGAAGCATATTCGGGGTTCAAAAAATGTGTTATGAAATTTTATAAACAAAACTATTTTTGAAAACATCTATAAAGATAGAACGCGAAGCATAGGATACAATTTGTGTTCCAAAGAGCACTTTAATGTCACCTTACAAAAGCATAGAAAGCATATTGGGGTTCAAAAAAATGTCCTATGAGATTTCTAAACAAAACTATTTCGCAAACATCTTATAAAGATAGACACCAAGCATGGGATACAAGTTTGTGTTCCAAAGATGCACTTTAATGTCTACTTTATAAAATCTTGAAAGAATATTTGGTGTTCAACAAATTTCCTATGAGATTTCTTAACAAACTATTTTCGCATAACGTCTTATAAAGATAGAATGCGAAACATGGGATACAAGTTTGTGTTCCAAAGAAGAACTTTAATGTCCACCTTATAAAAGCTTAGAAACCATATTTGGTGTTCAACAAATGTCCTATGAGATTTCTTAACAAAACTATTTTTCGGAAAACGTCTTATAAAGATAGAACGCGAAGCATGAGATACAAATTTGTGTTCCAAAAGAGCACTTTATTGTGTATCTTACAAAAGCTTAGAAAGCATATTTGGGTTCAAAAATGTCCTATGAGATTTCCAAACAGAACTCTTTTTACAAAACGTCTTGTAAAGATAGAACACGAAGTATGGATACAAGTTTGTGTTCCAAAAGTGCAATTTATTGTGTATCTTACAAAAGTTTAGAGCTTATTTGGTGTTCAACAAATGTCCTGTGAGATTTCTTAACAAAACTATTTTTCGGAAAACGTCTTATAAAGATAGAACGCGAAGCATGGGATACAGATTTGTGTTCTAAAGAGCACTTTATATGTATCTTATAAAAGCTTATAAAGCATATTTGGGTTTCAAAAATGTACTATGATATTTCTAAACAAAACTATTTTACAAAACGTCTTATAAAGATAGAACGCGAACATGGGATACAAGTTTGTGTTCCAAAGAGAACTTTAATGTCCACCTTATAAAAGCTTAGAAAGCATATTTGGTGTTCAACAAATGTCCTATGAGATTTCTTAACAAAACTTTTTCGGAAAACGTCTTATAAAAGATAGAACGCGAAGCATGGGATACAATTTGTGTTCCAAAAGAGCACTTTATTGTGTCTTACAAAAGCTTAGAAAGCATTTGGCTTTCATAAAATGTACTATGAGATTTCTAAACAAAACTATTTTAAAAACATGTTATAAAGATAGAACGCGAAGCATGGGATACAAGTTTGTGTTTCAAAGAAGACTTTAATGTCACCTTATAAAGCTTAGATAGCATATTTGGGTTCAACAAATGTCCTATGAGATTTCTTAACAAAACATTTTCGCAAAACGTATTATAAGATAGAACGCGAAGCATGGGATACAAATTGTGTTCAATAAGAGCACTTTAATGTCTACCTTATAAAAGCTTAGGAAGCATATTCGGGGTTCAAAAAATGTGCTATGAAATTTTATAAACAAAACTATTTTCGCAAAACATCTTATAAAGATAGAAAGCGAAGCATAGGATACAAATTTTTGTTCCAAAAGAGCACTTTAATGTCTACCATATAAAAGCGTAGAAAGCATATTTGGGGTTCAAAAAAATGTCCTATGTGATTTCTAAACAAAACTATTTCGCAAAACGTCTTATAAAGATAGAACGCCAAGCATAGGATACAAATTTGTGTTCCAAAAGAGCACTTTAATGTCTACCTTATAAAAGCATAGAAAGCATATTTGGGGTTCAAAAAAATGTCCTATGAGATTTCTAAACAAAACTATTTCGCAAACGTCTTATAAAGATAAAACGCAAGGATGGGATACAAGTTTGTGTTCCAAAGATGCACTTTATGTTACTATATAAAATCTTGAAAAGAATATTTGGTCAACAAATTCTTATGAGATTTCTTAACAAAACTATTTCTCATAACGTCTTATAAAGATAGAACGCGAAACATGGGATAAGTTTGTGTTCCAAAGAAGAACTTTAATGTCCACCTTATAAAAGCTTAGAAACCATATTTGGGTTCAACAAATGTCCTATGAGATTTCTTAACAAACTATTTTTGGAAAACGTCTTATAAAGATAGACGCGAAGCATGGGATACAAATTTGTGTTCCAAAAGAGCACTTTATTGTGTATCTTACAAAAGCTTAGAAAGCATATTTGAGTTTAAAAATGTACTATGAGATTTCTAAACAAAACTATTTAAAAAACGTCTTATAAAGATAGAACGCGAAGCATGGGATACAAGTTTGTGTTTAAAAGAACTTTAATGTCACCTTATAAAAGCTTAGAAAGCATATTTGGTGTTCAACAAATGTCCTATGAGATTTCTAACAAAACTATTTTCGCAAAACGTCTTATAAATATAGGACGGAAGCATGGGATACAAGTTTGTGTTCCAAAAGAGCACTTTATTGTGTACCTTATAAAAGCTTAGAAAGCATATTTGGAGTTCAAAAAAATGTCCTATGAGATTTCTTAACAAAACTATTTTTCAAAACGTCTTATAAGATAAACCCGAAGCATGAGATACAAATTGTGTTCCAAAAGAGCACTTTATTATGTATCTTATAAAGCTTAGAAAGAATGTTTTGGTTCAAAAAAAAAGTACTATGATATTTCTAAACAAAACTATTTTACAAAACGTCTTATAAAGATAGAACGCGAAACATGGGATACAAGTTTGTGTTCCAAAGAAGAACTTTAATGTCCACCTTATAAAAGCTTATAGAAAGCATATTTGGTGTTCAAAAAATGTCCTGTGAGATTTCTTTACAAAACTATTTTCGCAAACGTCTTATAAAGATAGGACGCGAAGCATGAGATACAAGTTTGTGTTCCGAAAGAGCACTTTATTGTATACCTTATAAAAGCTTAGAAAGCATATTTGGTGTTCAACAAATGTCCTATGAGATTTCTAAACAAAACTATTTCGCAAAACGTCTTATAAAGATAGAAACCTAAGCATGTGATACAAATGTGTTATCCAAAAGAGCACTTTATTGTGTACCTTATAAAAGATTAAAAAGCGTATATAAAAGCGTAGAATGCATATTGGGATTCAAAAAATGTCATATGAGATTTCTTAACAAAACTATTTCGCAAAAGGTCTTGCATAGATAGAACGCGAAGCATGGGATACAAGTTGTGTTCCAGAAGAGCACTTTAATGTATCTTATAAAATCTTAGAAACCATATTTGGGGTTCAAAAATGTCCTATGAGATTTCTAACAAAACTATTTTCGCAAAACGTATTATAAAGATAGAACGCGAAGCATGGGATACAAATTTGTGTTCAAAAGAGCACTTTAATGTCTACCTTATAAAAGCTTAGAAGCATATTCGGGGTTCAAAAAGTGCTATGAGATTTTCTAAACAAAAATATTTTCGCAAAACTCTTATAAAGATAGAACGCGAAGCATGTGATACAATTTGTGTTCAAAAGAGCACTTTACTGTCTACCTTGTAAAAGCTTAGAAAGCATATTTGGGGTTCAAAAAATGTACTATGAGATTTCTAAACAAAACTATTTCGCAAAACGTCTTATAAGATAGAACGCGAAGCATTGGATACAAGTTTGTGTTCCAAAGGAAGACTTTAATGTCTACCTTATAAAAGCTTAGAAAGCATATTTGGCGTTCAACAAATGTCCTATGAGATTTCTTTACAAAACTATTTTCCAAACGTCTTATAAAGAGGACGCGAAGCATGGGATACAAGTTTGTGTTCCAAAGATCATTTTATTGTGTACCTTATAAATGCTTATTTGGTGTTCAACAAATGTCCTATGAGATTTCTTAACAAAACTATTTTCGTAAAACATCTTATAAAGATAGAACGCGAAGCATGTGATACAATTTTGTTATCCAAAAGAGAACTTTATGGTGTACCTTATAAAAGCTAAAGCATATTAAAAAGCGTTATAACCATATTAGGGTTCAAAAAATGTATATGAGATTTCTAAACAAAACTATTTCGCAAAAGGTCTTGCATAGATAGAATGCGAAGCATGGGATTCAAGTTTATGTTCCAAAGAGCACTTTAATGTGTTCTTATAAAAGCTTAGAAACCATATGGGTCAAAAAATGTCCTATGAGATTTTTTAACAAACTATTTTCGCAAAACGTCTTATAAAGATAGAACGCGAAGCGTGGGATACAAATTTGTGTTCAAAAAGAGTACTTTAACGTCTACCTTATAAAAGCTTAGGAAGCATATACGGGGTTCAAAAATGTGCCATGAAATTTTTAAACAAAACTATTTTCGCAAAACATCTTATAAAGATAGAACGCGAAGCATGGGATACAAATTGTGTTCCAAAAGAGCACTTTAATGTCTACCTTATAAAAGCGTAGAAAGCATATTTAGGGTTCAAAAAATGTCCTATGAGATTTCTAAACAAAACTATTTCGCAAAACGTCTTATAAAGATGGAATGCAAAGCATGGGATACAAGTTTGTGTTCCAAAGATGCACTTTAATGTCTACTTATAAAAGCTTAGAAAGAATATTTGGTGTTCAACAAATGTCCTATGAGATTTCTTACAAAACTATTTTCGCATAACGTCTTATAAAGATAGAATGCGAAACATGGGATACAAGTTTGTGTTCCAAAGAAGAACTTTAATGTCCACCTTATAAAAGCTTAGAAACCATATTTGGTGTTCAACAAATGTCCTATGAGATTTCTTAACAAAACTATTTTTCGGAAAACGTCTTATAAAGATAGACCGCGAAGCATGAGATACAAATTTGTGTTCCAAAAGAGCACTTTATTGTGTATCTTACAAAAGCTTAGAAAGCATATTTGGGGTTCAAAAAATGTCCTATGAGATTTCCAAACAGAACTCTTTTTACAAAACGTCTTGTAAAGATAGAACGCGAAGTATGAGATACAAGTTTGTGTTCCAAAAGTGCAATTTATTGTGTATCTTACAAAAGTTTAGAAAGCTTATTTGGTGTTCAACAAATGTCCTGGAGATTTCTAACAAAAACTATTTTTCGGAAAACGTCTATAAAGATAGAACGCGAAGCATGGGATACAGATTTGTGTTCTAAAAGAGCACTTTATTATGTATCTTATAAAAGCTTATAAAGCATATTTGGGTTTCAAAAAATGTACTATGATATTTCTAAACAAAACTATTTTACAAAACGTCTTATAAAGATAGAACGCGAAACATGGGATACAAGTTTGTGTTCCAAAGAAGAACTTTAATGTCCACCTTATAAAAGCTTAGAAACCATATTTGGTGTTCAACAAATGTCCTATGAGATTTCTTAACAAAACTATTTTTCGGAAAACGTCTTATAAAGATAGACCGCGAAGCATGGGATACAAATTTGTGTTCCAAAAGAGCACTTTATTGTGTATCTTACAAAAGCTTAGAAAGCATATTTGGCTTTCATAAAATGTACTATGAGATTTCTAAACAAAACTATTTTAAAAAACATGTTATAAAGATAGAACGCGAAGCATGGGATACAAGTTTGTGTTTCAAAGAAGAACTTTAATGTCCACCTTATAAAAGGTTAGATAGCATATTTGGTGTTCAACAAATGTCCTATGAGATTTCTTAACAAAACTATTTTCGCAAAACGTATTATAAAGATAGAACGCGAAGCATGGGATACAAATTTGTGTTCAATAAGAGCACTTTAATGTCTACCTTATAAAAGCTTAGGAAGCATATTCGGGGTTCAAAAAATGTGCTATGAAATTTTATAAACAAAACTATTTTCGCAAAACATCTTATAAAGATAGAAAGCGAAGCATAGGATACAAATTTTTGTTCCAAAAGAGCACTTTAATGTCTACCATATAAAAGCGTAGAAAGCATATTTGGGGTTCAAAAAAATGTCCTATGTGATTTCTAAACAAAACTATTTCGCAAAACGTCTTATAAAGATAGAACGCCAAGCATAGGATACAAATTTGTGTTCCAAAAGAGCACTTTAATGTCTACCTTATAAAAGCATAGAAAGCATATTTGGGGTTCAAAAAAATGTCCTATGAGATTTCTAAACAAAACTATTTCGCAAAACGTCTTATAAAGATAAAACGCCAAGGATGGGATACAAGTTTGTGTTCCAAAGATGCACTTTAGTGTCTACTATATAAAATCTTGAAAAGAATATTTGGTCAACAAATTTCTTATGAGATTTCTTAACAAAACTATTTTCTCATAACGTCTTATAAAGATAGAACGCGAAACATGGGATACAAGTTTGTGTTCCAAAGAAGAACTTTAATGTCCACCTTATAAAAGCTTAGAAACCATATTTGGTGTTCAACAAATGTCCTATGAGATTTCTTAACAAAACTATTTTTTGGAAAACGTCTTATAAAGATAGACCGCGAAGCATGGGATACAAATTTGTGTTCCAAAAGAGCACTTTATTGTGTATCTTACAAAAGCTTAGAAGGCATATTTGAGTTTCAAAAAATGTACTATGAGATTTCTAAACAAAACTATTTTAAAAAACGTGTTATAAAGATAGAACGCGAAGCATGGGATACAAGTTTGTGTTTCAAAGAACTTTAATGTCCACCTTATAAAAGCTTAGATAGCATATTTGGTGTTCAACAAATGTCCTATGAGATTTCTTAACAAAACTATTTTCGCAAAACGTCTTATAAATATAGGATGTGAAGCATGGGATACAAGTTTGTGTTCCAAAAGAGCACTTTATTGTGTACCTTATAAAAGCTTAGAAAGCATATTTGGAGTTCAAAAAATGTCCTATAAGATTTCTTAACAAAACTATTTTTCGGAAAACGTCTTATAAGGATAAAACCCGAAGCATGAGATACAAATTTGTGTTCCAAAAGAGCACTTTATTATGTATCTTATAAAAGCTTAGAAAGAATTTTTGGGTTTCAAAAAATGTACTATGATATTTCTAAACAAAACTATTTTACAAAACGTCTTATAAAGATAGAACGCGAAACATGGGATACAAGTTTGTGTTCCAAAGAAGAACTTTAATGTCCACCTTATAAAAGCTTATAGAAAGCATATTTGGTGTTCAAAAAATGTCCTGTGAGATTTCTTTACAAAATTATTTTCGCAAAACGTCGTATAAAGATAGGACCCGAAGCATGAGATACAAGTTTGTATTCCGAAAGAGCACTTTATTGTATACCTTATAAAAGCTTAGAAAGCATATTTGGTGTTCAACAAATGTCCTATGAGATTTCTAAACAAAACTATTTCGCAAAACGTCTTATAAAGATAGAAACCTAAGCATGTGATACAAATGTGTTATCCAAAAGAGCACTTTATTGTGTACCTTATAAAAGATTAAAAAGCGTATTATAAAAGCGTAGAATGCATATTTGGGATTCAAAAAATGTCATATGAGATTTCTTAACAAAACTATTTTCGCAAAAGGTCTTGCATAGATAGAACGTGAAGCATGGGATACAAGTTTATGTTCCAGAAGAGCACTTTAATATGTATCTTATAAAAGCTTAGAAACCATATTTGGGGATCAAAAAATGTCCTATGAGATTTCTAAACAAAACTATTTTCGCAAAACGTATTATAAAGATGGAACGCGAAGCATGGGATACAAATTTGTGTTCAAAAAGAGCACTTTAATGTCTACCTTATAAAAGCTTAGGAAGCATATTCGGGGTTCAGAAAATGTGCTATGAAATTTTCTAAACAAAAATATTTTCGCAAAACATCTTATAAAGATAGAACGCGAAGCATGTGATACAAATTTGTGTTCCAAAAGAGCACTTTACTGTCTACCTTGTAAAAGCGTAGAAAGCATATTTGGGGTTCAAAAAATGTACTATGTGATTTCTAAACAAAACTATTTCGCATAACGTCTTATAAAGTTGGAACGCGAAGCATTGGATACAAGTTTGTGTTCCAAAGAAGAACTTTAATGTCTACCTTATAAAAGCTTAGAAAGCATATTTGGCGTTCAACAAATGTCCTGCGTCTTATCAAGATAGGACGCGAAGCATGGGATACAAGTTTGTGTTCCAAAAGATCATTTTATTGTGTACCTTATAAAAGCTTATTTGGTGTTCAACAAATGTCCTACGAGATTTCTTAACAAAACTATTTTCGCAAAACATCTTATAAAGATAGAACGCGAAGCATGTGATACAATTTTGTTATCCAAAAGAGAACTTTATGGTGTACCTTATAAAAGCTAAGAAAGCATATTATAAAAGCGTATAAACCATATTTAGGGTTCAAAAAATGTCATATGAGATTTCTAAACAGAACTATTTTCGCAAAAGGTCTTGCATAGATAGAATGCGAAGCATGGGATTCAAGTTTATGTTCCAGAAGAGCAGTTTAATATGTTTCTTATAAAAGCTTAGAAACCATATTTGGTGTTCAAAAAATGTCCTATGAGATTTTTAAACAAAACTATTTTCGCAAAACGTATTATAAATATAGAACGCGAAGCGTGGGATACAAATTTGTGTTCAAAAAGAGTACTTTAACGTCTACCTTATAAAAGCTTAGGAAGCATATACGGGGTTCAAAAAATGTGCCATGAAATTTTCTAAACAAAACTGTTTTCGCAAAACATCTTATAAAGATAGAACGCGAAGCATGGGATACAAATTTGTGTTCCAAAAGAGCACTTTAATGTCTACCTTATAAAAGCGTGGAAAGCATATTTAGGGTTCAAAAAATGTCCTATGAGATTTCTAAACAAAACTATTTCGCAAAACATCTTATAAAGATGGAATGCAAAGCATGGGATACAAGTTTGTGTTCCAAAGATGCACTTTAATGTCTACTTCATAAAAGCTTAGAAAGAATATTTGGTGTTCAACAAATGTCCTATGAAATTTCTTGACAAAAATATTTTCGCAAAACGTCTTATAGTGATAGAATGCGAAGCATAGGATACAAGTTTGGGTTCCAAAAGAGCACTTTATTGTGTATCTTACAAAAGCTTAGTATGCATATTTGGGTTTCAAAAAATGTACTATGTGATTTCTAAACAAAACTATTTAAAAAACGTGTTATAAATATAGAACGCGAAGCATGGGATACAAGTTTGTGTTTCAAATAAGAACTTTAATGTCCACCTTATAAAAGCTTAGAAAGCATATTTGTTGTTCAACAAATGTCCTGTGAGATTTCTTTACAAAATTATTTTCGCCAAACGTCTTATAAAGACAGGACGCGAAGGATGGGATACAAGTTTGTGTTCCAAAAGAGCACTCTACTGGGTACCTTATAAAAGCTTAGAAAGCATATTTGGTGTTCAACAAATGTCCTAAGAGATTTTTTAACAAAACTATTTTCGCAAAACATCTTATATTGATAGAACGCGAAGCATGTGATACAAATTTGTTATCCAAAAGAGCACTTTATTGTGCACCTTATAAAAGCTTAGAATGCATATTATAAAAGCGTAGAAAGCATATTTGGGGTTCAAAAAATGTCATATGAGATTTCTAGACAAAACTATTTTCGCTGAAGGTCTTGCATAGATAGAACGCGAAGCATGGGATACAAGTTTATGTTCCAGAAGAGCAGTTTAATATGTATCTTATAAAAGCTTAGAAACCATATTTGGGGTTCAAAAAATGTCCTAGGAGATTTCTAAACAAAACTATTCTCGCAAAACGTATTATAAAGATAGAACGCGAAGAATGAGATACAAATTTGTGTTCAAAAAGAAAACTTTAATGTCTACCTTATAAAAGCTCAGGAAGCATATTCGGGGTTCAAAAAATGTGCTGTGAAATTTTCTAAAAAAACTATTTTCGCAAAACATCTTATAGTGATAGAACGCGAAGCATGGGATACAAATTTGTGTTCCAAAAGAGCACTTTACTGTCTACCTTATAAAAGCGTAGAAAGCATATTTGGGGTTCAAAAAATTTCCTATGAGATTTCTAAACAAAACTATTTCGCAGAACGTCTTATAATGATGGAACGCAAAGCATGGGATACAAGTTTGTGCTCCAAAGATGCATTTTGATGTCTACTTTATAAAAGCTTAGAAAGAATATTTGGTGTTCAACAAATGTCCGATGAGATTTCTTGACAAAAATATTTTCGTAAAACGTTTATAGTGATAGAACGCGAAGCATAGGACACAAGTTTGTGTTCCAAAAGAGCACTTTATTGTGTATCTTATAAAAGCTTAGTAAGCATATTCGGGGTTCAAAAAATGTGCTGTGAAATTTTCTAAACAAAATTATTTTCGCAAAACATCTTATATTGATAGAACGCGAAGCATGGGATACAAATTTGTGTTCCAAAAGAACTTTACTGTCTACCTTATAAAAGCATGGAAAGCATATTTGGGGTTAAAAAAAATGTCCTTTGAGATTTCTAAACAAAACTATTTCGCAGAACGTCTTATAAAGATGGAACACAAAGCAGGGGATATAAGTTTGTGTTCCAAAGATGCACTTTAATGTCTACTTTATAAAAGCTTAGAAAGAATATTTGGTGTTCAACAAATGTCCTATGAGATTTCTTGACAAAACTATTTTCGCAAAACGTCTTATAGTGATAGAACGCGAAGCATAGGATACAAGTTTGTGTTCCAAAAGAGCACTTTATTGTGTATCTTATAAAAGCTTAGAAAGCATATTTGGTGTTCAACAAAGGTGCTATGAAATTTTCTAAACAAAACTATTTTCGCAAAACGTATTATAAAGATATAACGCGATGGGATACAAATTTGTGTTCAAAAAGAAAACTTTAATGTCTACCTTATAAAAGCTCAGAAGCATATTCGGGGTTCAAAAAATGTGCTGTGAAATTTTCTAAAAAAACTATTTTCGCAAAACATCTTATATGATAGAACGCGAAGCATGGGATACAAATTTGTGTTCCAAAAGAGCACTTTACTGTCTACCTTATAAAAGCGTAGAGTAGAAAGCATATTTGGGGTTCAAAAAATTTCCTATGAGATTTCTAAACAAACTATTTCGCAGAACGTCTTATAATGATGGAACGCAAAGCATGGGATACAAGTTGTGCTCCAAAGATGCTTTTGATGTCTACTTTATAAAACCTTAGAAAGAATATTTGGTGTTCAACAAATGTCCGATGAGATTCTTGACAAAATATTTTCGTAAAACGTTTATAGTGATAGAACGCGAAGCATAGGACACAAGTTTGTGTTCCAAAAGAGCACTTTATTGTGTATCTTATAAAAGCTTAGTAAGCATATTCGGGGTTCAAAAAATGTGCTGTGAAATTTTCTAAACAAAATTATTTTCGCAAAACATCTTATATTGATAGAACGCGAAGCATGGGATACAAATTTGTGTTCCAAAAGAGCACTTTACTGTCTACCTTATAAAAGCATGGAAAGCATATTTGGGGTTAAAAAAAATGTCCTTTGAGATTTCTAAACAAAACTATTTCGCAGAACGTCTTATAAAGATGGAACACAAAGCAGGGGATATAAGTTTGTGTTCCAAAGATGCACTTTAATGTCTACTTTATAAAAGCTTAGAAAGAATATTTGGTGTTCAACAAATGTCCTATGAGATTTCTTGACAAAACTATTTTCGCAAAACGTCTTATAGTGATAGAACGCGAAGCATAGGATACAAGTTTGTGTTCCAAAAGAGCACTTTATTGTGTATCTTATAAAAGCTTAGAAAGCATATTTGGTGTTCAACAAAGGTGCTATGAAATTTTCTAAACAAAACTATTTTCGCAAAACGTATTATAAAGATATAACGCGAAGCATGGGATACAAATTTGTGTTCAATAAGTGCACTTTAATGTCTACCTTATAAAAACTTAGGAAGCATATTAGGGGTTCAAAAAATGTGCTATGAAATTTTATAAACAAAACTATTTTCGCAAAACATCTTATAAAGATAGAACGCGAAGCATGGGATACAAATTTTTGTTCCAATAGAGCACTTTAATGTCTACCTTATAAAAGCGTAGAAAGCATATTTGGGGTTCAAAAAATGTCATATGAGATTGCTAAACAAAACTATTTCGCAAAACATCTTATAAAGATAGAACGCCAAGGATGGGATACAAGTTTGTGTTCCAAAGATGCACTTTAATGTCTACTTTATAAAATCTTGAAAAGAATATTTGGTGTTCAAAAAATTTCCTATGAGATTTCTTAACAAAACTATTTTCGCAGAATGTCTTATAAAGATAGAACGCGAAACATGGGATACAAGTTTGTGTTCCAAAGAAGAACTTTAATGTCCACCTTATAAAAGCTTAGAAACCATATTTCGTGTTCAACAAATGTCCTATGAGATTTCTTAACAAAACTATTTTTCGGAAAACGTCTTATAAAGATAGAACGCGGAGCATGGGATACAAATTTGTGTTCCAAAAGAGCACTTTATTGTGTATCTTACAAAAGCTTAGAAAGCTTATTTGGGTTTCAAAAAATGTACTATGAGATTTCTAAACAAAACTATTTTAAAAACGTGTTATAAAGTTAGAACGCGAAGCATGGGATACAAGTTTGTGTTTTAAAGAAGAAGTTTAATGTCCACCATATAAAAGCTAAGATAGCATATTTGGTGTTCAACAAATGTCCTATGAAATTTCTTAACAAAACTATTTTCGCAAAACGTCTTATAAATATAGGACGTGAAGCATGGGATACAAATTTGTGTTCAAAAAGTACACTTTATTGTGTACCTTATAAAATCTTAGAAAGCATATTTGGAGTTCAACAAATGTCCTATAAGATTTCTTAACAAAACTATTTTTTGGAAAACGTCTTATAAGGATAAAACGCGAAGCATGGGATACAAATTTGTGTTCCAGAAGAGCACTTTGTTGGGTATCTTATAAAAGCTTAGAAAGCATATTTGGGTTTCAAAAAATGTACTATGATATTTCTAAACAAAACTATTTTACAAAACATCTTATAAAGATAGAACACGAAACATGGGATACAAGTTTGTGTTCCAAAGAAGAACTTTAGTGTCCACCTTATAAAAGCTTAGAAAGCATATATGGTGTTCAAAAAATGTCCTGTGAGATTTCTTTACAAAATTATTTTCGCAAAACGTCTTATAAAGATAGGACGCGAAGCATGAGGTACAAGTTTGTATTTCAAAAGAGCAATTTATTGTGTACCTTATAAAAGCTTATAAACCATATTTGGTGTTCAACAAATGTCCTATGAGATTTCTTAACAAAACTATTTTTCGGAAAACGTCTTATAAAGATAGAACGCGGAGCATGAGATACAAATTTGTGTTCCAAAAGAGCACTTTATTGTGTATCTTACAAAAGCTTAGAAAGCTTATTTGGGTTTCAAAAAATGTACTATGAGATTTCTAAACAAAACTATTTTAAAAAACGTGTTATAAAGTTAGAACGCGAAGCATGGGATACAAGTTTGTGTTTCAAAGAAGAAGTTTAATGTCCACCATATAAAAGCTAAGATAGCCTATTTGGTGTTCAACAAATGTCCTATGAAATTTCTTAACAAAACTATTTTCGCAAAACATCTTATAAATATAGGACGTGAAGCATGGTATACAAATTTGTGTTCCAAAAGAACACTTTATTGTGTACCTTATAAAAGCTTAGAAAGCATATTTGGAGTTCAACAAATGTCCTATAAGATTTCTTAACAAAACTATTTTTCGGAAAACGTCTTATAAGGATAAAACGCGAAGCATGGGATACAAATTTGTGTTCCATAAGAGCACTTTATTGACCATCTTATAAAAGCTTAGAAAGCATATTTAAGTTTCAAAAAATGTACTATGATATTTCTAAACAAAACTATTTTACAAAACGTCTTATAAAGATAGAACGCGAAACATGGGATACAAGTTTGTGCTTCAAAGAAGAACTTTAGTGTCCACCTTATAAAAGCTTAGAAAGCATATTTGGTGTTCAAAAAATGTCCTGTGAGATTTCTTTACAAAATTATTTTCGCAAAACGTCTTATAAAGATAGGACGCGAAGCATGAGATACAAGTTTGTATTCCAAAAGAGCAATTTATTGTATTCCTTATAATAGCTTAGAAAGCATATTTGACGTTCAACAAATGTTGTGAGATTTCTTTACAAAATTATTTTCGCCAAACGTCTTATCAAGATAGGACTCGAAGCATGGGATACAAGTTTGTGTTCCAAAAGATCACTTATTGTGTACCTTATAAAGCTTAGAAAGCATATTTGGTATTCAAGAAATGTCCTACGAGATTTCTTAACAAAACTATTTTCGCAAAACGTCTTATAAAGATAGAACGCGAAGCATGTGATGCAATTTTGTTATTCAAAAGAGCACTTTATTGTGTACCTTATAAAAGCTAAGAAAACATATTATAAAAGCGTAGAAAGCATATTTAGGGTTCAAAAAATGTCATATGAGATTTCTAAACAAAACTATTTTTGCAAAAGGTCTTGCATAGATAGAATGCGAAGCATGGGATTCAAGTTTATGTTCCAGAAGAGCAGTTTAATATGTATCTTATAAAAGCTTAGAAACCATATTTGGGGTTCAAAAAATGACCTATGAGATTTGTAAACAAAACTATTTTCGCAAAACGTATTATAAAGATAGAACGTGAAGCATGGGATACAAATTTGTGTTCAAAAAGAGTACTTTAATGTCTACCTTATAAAAGCTTAGGAAGCATATACGGGGTTCAAAAATGTGCTATGAAATTTCTAAACAAAACTGTTTCGTAAAAATCTTAAAAAGATAGAACGCGAAGCATGTGATACAAATTTGTGTTCCAAAAGAGCACTTTATGTGTACCTTATAAAAGCGTGGAAAGCATATTTAGGGTTCAAAAATGTCCTATGAGATTTCTAAACAAAACTATTTCGCAAAAAGTCTTATAAAGATGGAACGTAAAGCATGAGATACAAGTTTGTGTTCCAAAGATGCCCTTTAATGTCTACTTTATAAAAGCTTAGAAAGAATATTTGGTGTTCAACAAATGTCCTATGAAATTTCTTGACAAAACTATTTTCGCAAAACGTCTTATAGTGATAGAACGCGAAGCATAGGATACAAGTTTGTGTTCCAAAAGAGCACTTTATTGTGTATCTTACAAAAGCTTAGTATGCATATTTGGGTTTCAAAAAATGTACTATGAGATTTCTAAACAAAACAATTTAAAAAACGTGTTATAAAGATAGAACGCGAAGCATGGGATACAAGTTTGTGTTTCAAATAAGAACTTTAATGTCCACCTTATAAAAGCTTAGAAAGCATATTTGGTGTTCAACAAATGTCCTGTGAGATTTCTTTACAAAATTATTTTCGCCAAACGTCTTATAAAGATAGAACGCGAAGCATGTGATACAAATTTGTTATCCAAAAGAGCACTTTATTTTGCACCTTATAAAAGCTTAGAATGCATATTATAAAAGCGTAGAAAGCATATTGTGGTTCAAAAATGTCATATGAGATTTCTAAACAAAACTATTTTCGCAGAAGGTCTTGCATAGATAGAACGCGAAGCATGGGATACATGTTCCAGAAGAGCAGTTTAATATGTATCTTATAAAAGCATAGAAACCATATTTGGGGTTCAAAAAATGTCCTATGAGATTTCTAAACAAAACTATTTCCACAAAACGTATTATAAAGATAGAACGCGAAGCATGAGATACAAATTTGTGTTCAAAAAGAGAAATTTAATGTATACGTCATAAAACCTCAGGAAGCATATTCGTGGTTCAAAAAATGTGCTGTGAAATCTTCTAAACAAAACTATTTTCGCAAAACATCTTATATTGATAGAACGCGAAGCATGGGATACAAATTTGTGTTCCAAAAGAGCACTTTACTGTCTGCCTTATAAAAGCGTAGAAAGCATATTTGGGGTTCAAAATATGTCCTATGAGATTTCTAAACAAAACTATTTCGCAGAACGTCTTATAAAGATGGAACGCAAAGCATGGGATACAAGTTTGTGCTCCAAAGATGCACTTTAATGTCTACTTTATAAATGCTTAGAAAGAATATTTGTGTTCAACAAATGTCCGATGAGATTTCTTGACAAAATATTTTCGCAAAACGTTTATAGTGATAGAACGAAGCAGCATAGGATACAAGTTTGTGTTCCAAAAGAGCACTTTATTGTGTATCTTATAAAAGCTTAGAAAGCATATTTGGGGTTCAAAAAATGTCCTATGAGATTTCTAAACAAAACACTTTTACAAAACGCCTTGTAAAGATAGAACGCGAAGCATGGGATACAAGTTTGTATTCAAAAGAGAACTTATTGTGTACCTATAAAAACTTAGAAAGCATATTTGGTGTTCAACAAAGGTGCTATGAAATTTTCTAAACAAAACTATTTTTGAAAAACGTATTATAAAGATATAACGCGAAGCATGGGATACAAATTTGTGTTCAATAAGAGCACTTTAATGTCTACCTCATAAAAGCTTAGGAAGCATATTAGGAGTTCAAAAAATGTGCTATGAAATTTTATATACAAAACTATTTTCGCAAAACATCTTATAAAGATAGAACGCGACGCATGGGATACAAATTTTTGTTCCAAAAGAGCACTTTAATGTCTACCTTATAAAAGCGTAGAATACATATCTGGGGTTCAAAAAATGTCCTATGAGATTGCTAAACAAAACTATTTCGCAAAACGTCTTATAAAGATAGAATGCCAAGGATGGGATACAAGTTTGTGTTCCAAAGATGCATTTTAATGTCTACTTTACAAAATCTTGAAAAGAATATTTGTTGTTCAACAAATTTCCTATGAGATTTCTTAACAAAACTATTTTTCGCAGAACGTCTTATAAAGATAGAGCACGAAACATGGGATACAAGTTTGTGTTCCAAAGAAGAACTTTAATGTCCACCTTATAAAAGCTTAGAACCATATTTGGTGTTCAACAAATGTCCTACGAGATTTCTTAACAAAACTATTTTCGGAAAACGTCTTATAAAGATAGAACGCGAAGCATGGGATACAAATTGTGTTCCAAAAGAGCACTTTATTGTGTATCTTACAAAAGCTTAGAAAGCTTATTTGGGTATCAAAAATGTACTATGAGATTTCTAAACAAAACTATTTTTAAAAACGTGTTATAAAGTTAGAACGCGAAGCATGGGATACAAGTTTGTGTTTCAAAGAATAACTTTATTGTCCACCATATAAAAGCTTAGATAGCATATTTGGTGTTCAACAAATGTCCTATGAAATCTCTTAACAACACTATTTTCGCAAAACGTCTCTTAAATATAGGACGTGAAGCATGGGATACAAGTTTGTGTTCCAAAAGAGCACTTTAATGTCTACCATATAAAAGCGTAGAAAGCATTTTTGGGGTTCAAAAAAATGTCCTATGAGATTTCTAAACAAAACTATTTCGCAAAACGTCTTATAAAGATATAACGCCAAGGATGGGATACAAGTTTGTGTTCGAAAGATGCACTTTAATGTCTACTTTATAAAATCTTGAAAAGAATATTTGGTCAACAAATTTCTTATGAGATTTCTTAACAAAACTATTTTCGCATAACGTCTTATAAAGATAGAACGCGAAACATGGGATACAAGTTTGTGTTCCAAAGAAGAACTTTAATGTCCACCTTATAAAAGCTTAGAAACCATATTTGGTGTTCAACAAATGTCCTATGAGATTTCTAAACAAAACTATTTTTCGGAAAACGTCTTATAAAGATAGACCGCGAAGCATGGGATACAAATTTGTGTTCCAAAAGAGCACTTTATTGTGTATCTTACAAAAGCTTAGAAAGCATATTTGGGTTTCAAAAAATGTACTATGAGATTTCTAAACAAAACTATTTTAAAAAACGTGTTATAAAGATAGAACGCGAAGCATGGGATACAAGTTTGTGTTTCAAAGAACTTTAATGTCCACCTTATAAAAGCTTAGATAGCATATTAGGTGTTCAACAAATGTCCTATGAGATTTCTTAACAAAACTATTTTCGCAAAACGTCTTATAAATATAGGACGTGAAGCATGGGATACAAGTTTGTGTTCCAAAAGAGCACTTTATTGTGTACCTTATAAAAGCTTAGAAAGCATATTTGGAGTTCAACAAATGTCCTATAAGATTTCTTAACAAAACTATTTTTGGAAAACGTCTTATAAGGATAAACCCGAAGCATGGGATACAAATTTGTGTTCCAAAAGAGCTTTTTATTGCGTATCTTATAAAAGCTTAGAAAGCATTTTTGGGTTTCAAAAAATGTACTATGATATTTCTAAACAAAACTATTTACAAAACGTCTTATAAATATAGAACGCAAAACATGGGATACAAGTTTGTGTTCCAAAGAAGAACTTTAATGTCCAGCTTATAAAAGCTTAGAGAAAGCATATTTGGTGTTCAAAAAATGTCCTGTGAGATTTCTTTACAAAATTATTTTCGCAAAACGTCTTATGAAGATAGGACCCGAAGCATGAGATACAAGTTTGTATTCCAAAAGAGCACTTTATTGTATACCTTATAAAAGCTTAGAAAGCATATTTGGTGTTCAACAAATGTCCTATGAGATTTCTAAACAAAATTATTTCGCAAAATGTCTTATAAAGATAGAAACCGAAGCATGTGATACAAATGTGTTATCCAAAAGAGCACTTTATTATGTACCTTATAAAAGCTTAAAAAGCATATTATAAAAGCGTAGAATGCGTATTTGGGATTCAAAAATGTCAAATGAGATTTCTTTACAAAAATTTTTGCAAAAGGTCTTGCATAGATAGAACGTGAAGCATGGGATACAAGTTTATGTTCTAGAAGAGCACTTTAATATGTATCTTATAAAAGCTTAGAAACCATATTTGGGGATCAAAAAATGTCCTATGAGATTTCTAAACAAAACTATTTTCGCAAAACGTATTATAAAAATGGAACGCGAAGCATGGGTTACAAATTTGTGTTCAAAAAGAGGACTTTAATGTCTACCTTATAAAAGCTTAGGAAGCATATTCGGGGTTCAGAAAATGTGCTATGAAATTTTCTAAACAAAACTATTTTCGCAAAACATCTTATAAAGATAGAACGCGTAGCATGTGATACAAATTTGGGTTCCAAAAGAGCACTTTACTGTCTACCTTGTAAAAGCGTAGAAAGCATATTTGGGGTTCAAAAAATGTACTATGCGATTTCTAAACAAAACTATTTCACATAACGTCTTATAAAGATGGAACGCGAAGCATTGGATACAAGTTTGTGTTCCAAAGAAGAACTTTAATGTCCACCTTATAAAAGCTTAGAAAGCATATTTGGCGTTCAACAAATGTCCTGTGAGATTTCTTTACAAAATTATTTTCGCCAAACGTCTTATCAAGATAGGACGCGAAGCATGGGATACAAGTTTGTGTTCCAAAAGATCACTTTATTGTGTACCTTATAAAAGCTTAGAAAGCATATTTGGTGTTCAACAAATGTCCTACGAGAATTCTTAACAAAACTATTTTCGCAAAACGTCTTATAAAGATAGAATGCGAAGCATGTGATACAATTTTGTTATCCAAAAGAGCACTTTATTGTGTACCTTATAAAAGCTAAGAAAGCATATTATAAAAGCTTATAAACCATATTTAGGGTTCAAAAAATGTCATATGAGATTTCTAAACAGAACTATTTTCGCAAAAGGTCTTGCATAGATAGAATGCGAAGCATGGGATTCAAGTTTATGTTCCAGAAGAGCAGTTTAATATGTTTCTTATAAAAGCTTAGAAACCATATTTGGGGTTCAAAAAATGTCCTATGCGATTTGTAAACAAAACTATTTTTGCAAAACGTATTATAAATATAGAACGCGAAGCGTGGGATACAAATTTGTGTTCAAAAAGAGTACTTTAACGTCTACCTTATAAAAGCTTAGGAAGCATATACGGGGTTCAAAAAATGTGCCATGAAATTTTCTAAACAAAACTGTTTTCGCAAAACATCTTATAAAGATAGAACGCGAAACATGGGATACAAATTTGTGTTCCAAAAGAGCACTTTGATGTCTACCTTATAAAAGCGTGGAAAGCATATTTAGGGTTCAAAAAATGTCCTATGAGATTTCTAAACAAAAATATTTCGCAAAACGTCTTATAAAGATGGAACGCAAAGCATGGGATACAAGTTTGTGTTCCAAAGATGCACTTTAATGTCTAATTTATAAAAGCTTAGAAAGAATATTTGGTGTTCAACAAATGTCCTATGAAATTTCTTGACAAAACTACTTTCGCAAAACGTCTTATAGTGATAGAACGCGAAGCATAGGATACAAGTTTGTGTTCCAAAAGAGCACTATGTGTATCTTACAAATCTTAGTATGCATATTTGGGTTTCAAAAAATGTACTATGAGATTCTAAACAAAACTATTTAAAAAACGTGTTATAAAGATAGAACGCGAAGCATGGGATACAAGTTCGTGTTTCAATAAGAACTTTAATGTCCACCTTAAAAAGCTTAGAAAACATATTTGGTGTCAACAAATGTCCTGTGAGATTTCTTTACAAATTATTTTCGCCAAACGTCTTATAAAGATAGGACGCGAAGGATGGGATACAAGTTTGTGTTCCAAAAGAGCACTCTACTGTGTATCTTATAAAAGCTTAGAAAGCATATTTGGTGTTCACCAAATGTCCTACGAGATTTTTTAACAAAACTATTTTTCGCAAAACATCTTATAAAGATAGAACGCAAAGCATGTGATACAAATTTGTTAGCCAAAAGAGCACTTTATTGTACACCTTATAAATGCTTAGAATGCATATTATAAAAGCGTAGAAAGCATATTTGGGGTTCAAAAAATGTCATATGAGATTTCTAAACAAAACTATTTTCGCTGAAGGTCTTGCATAGATAGAACGCGAAGCATGGGACACAAGTTTATGTTCCAGAAGAGCAGTTTAATATGTATCTTATAAAAGCTTAGAAACCATATTTGGGGTTCAAAAAATGTCTTATGAGATTTCTAAACAAAACTATTCTCGCAAAAAGTATTATAAAGATAGAACGCGAAGCATGGGATACAAGTTTGTGTTCAAAAAGAAAACTTTATTGTCTACCTTATAAAAGCTCAGGAAGCATATTCGGGGTTCAAAAAATGTGCTGTGAAATTTTCTAAACAAAACTATTTTCGCAAAACATCTTATATTGATAGAACGCGAAGCATGGGATACAAATTTGTGTTCCAAAAGAGCACTTTACTGTCTACCTTATAATAGCGTAGAAAGCATATTTGGGGTTCAAAAAATGTCCTATGAGTTTTCTAAACAAAACTATTTTGCAGAACGTCTTATAATGATGGAACGCAAAGCATGGGATACAAGTTTGTGCTCCAAAGATGCACTTTGATGGCTACTTTATAAAAGCTTAGAAAGAATATTTGGTGTTCAACAAATGTCCGATGAGATTTCTTGACAAAAATATTTTCGTAAAACGTTTATAGTGATAGAACGCGAAGCATAGGATACAAGTTTGTGTTCCAAAAGAGCACTTTATGTGTATTATAAAAGCTTAGTAAGCATATTCGGGTTCAAAAAATGTGCTGTGAAATTTTCTAAACAAAACTATTTTCGCAAAACATCTATATTGATAGAACGCGAAGCATGGTATACAAATTTGTGTTCCAAAAGAGCACTTTACTGTCTACCTTATAAAAGCGTGGAAAGCATATTTGGGGTTCAAAAAATGTCCTATGAGATTTCTAAACAAAACTATTTCGCAGAACGTCTTATAAAGATGGAACGCAAAGCAGGGGATACAAGTTTGTGTTCCAAAGATGCACTTTAATGTCTACTTTATAAAAGCTTAGAAAGAATATTTGGTGTTCAACAAATGTCCTATGAGATTTCTTGACAAAACTATTTTCGCAAAACGTCTTATAGTGATAGAACACGAAGCATAGGATACAAGTTTGTGTTTCAAAAGAGCACTTTATTGTGTATCTTATTAAAGCTTAGAAACCATATTTGGTGTTCAACAAATGTCCTATGAGATTTCTTACAAAACTATTTTTCGGAAACGTCTTATAAAGATAGAACGCAAAGCATGGGATACAAATTTGTGTTTCAAAGAAGAAGTTTAATGTCCACCATATAAAAGCTAAGATAGCCTATTTGGTGTTCAACAAATGTCCTATGAAATTTCTTAACAAAATTTTCGCAAAACATCTTATAAATATAGGACGTGAAGCATGGTATACAAATTTGTGTTCCAAAAGAACACTTTATTGTGTACCTTATAAAGCTTAGAAAGCATATTTGGAGTTCATCAAATGTCCTATAAGATTTCTTAACAAAACTATTTTCGGAAAACGTCTTATAAGGATAAACGCGAAGCATGGGATACAAATTTGTGTTCCAAAAGAGCACTTTATTGACATCTTATAAAAGCTTAGAAAGCATATTTGGGTTTCAAAAAATGTACTATGATATTTCTAAACAAAACTATTTTACAAAACGTCTTATAAAGATAGAACGCGAAACATGGGATACAAGTTTGTGCTTCAAAGAAGAACTTTAGTGTCCACCTTATAAAAGCTTAGAAAGCATATTTGGTGTTCAAAAAATGTCCTGTGAGATTTCTTTACAAAATTATTTTCGCAAAACGTCTTATAAAGATAGGACGCGAAGCATGAGATACAAGTTTGTATTCCAAAAGAGCAATTTATTGTATTCCTTATAATAGCTTAGAAAGCATATTTGACGTTCAACAAATGTTTTGTGAGATTTCTTTACAAAATTATTTTCGCCAAACGTCTTATCAAGATAGGACTCGAAGCATGGGATACAAGTTTGTGTTCCAAAAGATCACTTTATTGTGTACCTTATAAAAGCTTAGAAAGCATATTTGGTATTCAAGAAATGTCCTACGAGATTTCTTAACAAAACTATTTTCGCAAAACGTCTTATAAAGATAGAACGCGAAGCATGTGATGCAATTTTGTTATTCAAAAGAGCACTTTATTGTGTACCTTATAAAAGCTAAGAAAACATATTATAAAAGCGTAGAAAGCATATTTAGGGTTCAAAAAATGTCATATGAGATTTCTAAACAAAACTATTTTTGCAAAAGGTCTTGCATAGATAGAATGCGAAGCATGGGATTCAAGTTTATGTTCCAGAAGAGCAGTTTAATATGTATCTTATAAAAGCTTAGAAACCATATTTGGGGTTCAAAAATGACCTATGAGATTTGTGAACAAAACTATTCGCAAAACGTATTATAAAGATAGAACGTGAAGCATGGGATACAAATTTGTGTTCAAAAAGAGTACTTTAATGTCTACCTTATAAAAGCTTAGGAAGCATATACGGGGTTCAAAAAATGTGCTATGAAATTTTCTAAACAAAACTGTTTTCGTAAAACATCTTATAAAGATAGAACGCGAAGCATGTGATACAAATTTGTGTTCCAAAAGAGCACTTTAATGTGTACCTTATAAAAGCGTGGAAAGCATATTTAGGGTTCAAAAATGTCCTATGAGATTTCTAAACAAAACTATTTCGCAAAAAGTCTTATAAAGATGGAACGTAAAGCATGAGATACAAGTTTGTGTTCCAAAGATGCCCTTTAATGTCTACTTTATAAAAGCTTAGAAAGAATATTTGGTGTTCAACAAATGTCCTATGAAATTTCTTGACAAAACTATTTTCGCAAAACGTCTTATAGTGATAGAACGCGAAGCATAGGATACAAGTTTGTGTTCCAAAAGAGCACTTTATTGTGTATCTTACAAAAGCTTAGTATGCATATTTGGGTTTCAAAAAATGTACTATGAGATTTCTAAACAAAACAATTTAAAAAACGTGTTATAAAGATAGAACGCGAAGCATGGGATACAAGTTTGTGTTTCAAATAAGAACTTTAATGTCCACCTTATAAAAGCTTAGAAAGCATATTTGGTGTTCAACAAATGTCCTGTGAGATTTCTTTACAAAATTATTTTCGCCAAACGTCTTATAAAGATAGAACGCGAAGCATGTGATACAAATTTGTTATCCAAAAGAGCACTTTATTTTGCACCTTATAAAAGCTTAGAATGCATATTATAAAAGCGTAGAAAGCATATTTGGGGTTCAAAAAATGTCATATGAGATTTCTAAACAAAACTATTTTCGCAGAAGGTCTTGCATAGATAGAACGCGAAGCATGGGATACATGTTCCAGAAGAGCAGTTTAATATGTATCTTATAAAAGCATAGAAACCATATTTGGGGTTCAAAAAATGTCCTATGAGATTTCTAAACAAAACTATTTCCACAAAACGTATTATAAAGATAGAACGCGAAGCATGAGATACAAATTTGTGTTCAAAAAGAGAAATTTAATGTATACGTCATAAAACCTCAGGAAGCATATTCGTGGTTCAAAAAATGTGCTGTGAAATCTTCTAAACAAAACTATTTTCGCAAAACATCTTATATTGATAGAACGCGAAGCATGGGATACAAATTTGTGTTCCAAAAGAGCACTTTACTGTCTGCCTTATAAAAGCGTAGAAAGCATATTTGGGGTTCAAAATATGTCCTATGAGATTTCTAAACAAAACTATTTCGCAGAACGTCTTATAAAGATGGAACGCAAAGCATGGGATACAAGTTTGTGCTCCAAAGATGCACTTTAATGTCTACTTTATAAATGCTTAGAAAGAATATTTTGTGTTCAACAAATGTCCGATGAGATTTCTTGACAAAAATATTTTCGCAAAACGTTTATAGTGATAGAACGCGAAGCATAGGATACAAGTTTGTGTTCCAAAAGAGCACTTTATTGTGTATCTTATAAAAGCTTAGAAAGCATATTTGGGGTTCAAAAAATGTCCTATGAGATTTCTAAACAAAACACTTTTACAAAACGCCTTGTAAAGATAGAACGCGAAGCATGGGATACAAGTTTGTATTCCAAAAGAGAACTTTATTGTGTACCTTATAAAAACTTAGAAAGCATATTTGGTGTTCAACAAAGGTGCTATGAAATTTTCTAAACAAAACTATTTTTGAAAAACGTATTATAAAGATATAACGCGAAGCATGGGATACAAATTTGTGTTCAATAAGAGCACTTTAATGTCTACCTCATAAAAGCTTAGGAAGCATATTAGGAGTTCAAAAAATGTGCTATGAAATTTTATATACAAAACTATTTTCGCAAAACATCTTATAAAGATAGAACGCGACGCATGGGATACAAATTTTTGTTCCAAAAGAGCACTTTAATGTCTACCTTATAAAAGCGTAGAATACATATCTGGGGTTCAAAAAATGTCCTATGAGATTGCTAAACAAAACTATTTCGCAAAACGTCTTATAAAGATAGAATGCCAAGGATGGGATACAAGTTTGTGTTCCAAAGATGCATTTTAATGTCTACTTTACAAAATCTTGAAAAGAATATTTGTTGTTCAACAAATTTCCTATGAGATTTCTTAACAAAACTATTTTTCGCAGAACGTCTTATAAAGATAGAACGCGAAACATGGGATACAAGTTTGTGTTCCAAAGAAGAACTTTAATGTCCACCTTATAAAAGCTTAGAAACCATATTTGGTGTTCAACAAATGTCCTATGAGATTTCTTAACAAAACTATTTTTCGGAAAACGTCTTATAAAGATAGAACGCGAAGCATGGGATACAAATTTGTGTTCCAAAAGAGCACTTTATTGTGTATCTTACAAAAGCTTAGAAAGCTTATTTGGGTTTCAAAAAATGTACTATGAGATTTCTAAACAAAACTATTTTAAAAAACGTGTTATAAAGTTAGAACGCGAAGCATGGGATACAAGTTTGTGTTTCAAAGAATAACTTTATTGTCCACCATATAAAAGCTTAGATAGCATATTTGGTGTTCAACAAATGTCCTATGAAATCTCTTAACAACACTATTTTCGCAAAACGTCTTATAAATATAGGACGTGAAGCATGGGATACAAGTTTGTGTTCCAAAAGAGCACTTTAATGTCTACCATATAAAAGCGTAGAAAGCATTTTTGGGGTTCAAAAAAATGTCCTATGAGATTTCTAAACAAAACTATTTCGCAAAACGTCTTATAAAGATATAACGCCAAGGATGGGATACAAGTTTGTGTTCGAAAGATGCACTTTAATGTCTACTTTATAAAATCTTGAAAAGAATATTTGGTCAACAAATTTCTTATGAGATTTCTTAACAAAACTATTTTCGCATAACGTCTTATAAAGATAGAACGCGAAACATGGGATACAAGTTTGTGTTCCAAAGAAGAACTTTAATGTCCACCTTATAAAAGCTTAGAAACCATATTTGGTGTTCAACAAAGTCCTATGAGATTTCTAAACAAAACTATTTTTCGGAAAACGTCTTATAAGATAGACCGCGAAGCATGGGATACAATTTGTGTTCCAAAGAGCACTTTATTGTGTATCTTACAAAAGCTTAGAAAGCATATTTGGGTTTCAAAAAATGTACTATGAGATTTCTAAACAAAACTATTTTAAAAAACGTGTTATAAAGATAGAACGCGAAGCATGGGATACAAGTTTGTGTTTCAAAGAACTTTAATGTCCACCTTATAAAAGCTTAGATAGCATATTAGGTGTTCAACAAATGTCCTATGAGATTTCTTAACAAAACTATTTTCGCAAAACGTCTTATAAATATAGGACGTGAAGCATGGGATACAAGTTTGTGTTCCAAAAGAGCACTTTATTGTGTACCTTATAAAAGCTTAGAAAGCATATTTGGAGTTCAACAAATGTCCTATCAGATTTCTTAACAAAACTATTTTTTGGAAAACGTCTTATAAGGATAAAACCCGAAGCATGGGATACAAATTTGTGTTCCAAAAGAGCTTTTTATTGCGTATCTTATAAAAGCTTAGAAAGCATTTTTGGGTTTCAAAAAATGTACTATGATATTTCTAAACAAAACTATTTACAAAACGTCTTATAAATATAGAACGCAAAACATGGGATACAAGTTTGTGTTCCAAAGAAGAACTTTAATGTCCAGCTTATAAAAGCTTAGAGAAAGCATATTTGGTGTTCAAAAAATGTCCTGTGAGATTTCTTTACAAAATTATTTTCGCAAAACGTCTTATGAAGATAGGACCCGAAGCATGAGATACAAGTTTGTATTCCAAAAGAGCACTTTATTGTATACCTTATAAAAGCTTAGAAAGCATATTTGGTGTTCAACAAATGTCCTATGAGATTTCTAAACAAAATTATTTCGCAAAATGTCTTATAAAGATAGAAACCGAAGCATGTGATACAAATGTGTTATCCAAAAGAGCACTTTATTATGTACCTTATAAAAGCTTAAAAAGCATATTATAAAAGCGTAGAATGCGTATTTGGGATTCAAAAAATGTCAAATGAGATTTCTTTACAAAACTATTTTCGCAAAAGGTCTTGCATAGATAGAACGTGAAGCATGGGATACAAGTTTATGTTCTAGAAGAGCACTTTAATATGTATCTTATAAAAGCTTAGAAACCATATTTGGGGATCAAAAAATGTCCTATGAGATTTCTAAACAAAACTATTTTCGCAAAACGTATTATAAAAATGGAACGCGAAGCATGGGTTACAAATTTGTGTTCAAAAAGAGGACTTTAATGTCTACCTTATAAAAGCTTAGGAAGCATATTCGGGGTTCAGAAAATGTGCTATGAAATTTTCTAAACAAAACTATTTTCGCAAAACATCTTATAAAGATAGAACGCGTAGCATGTGATACAAATTTGGGTTCCAAAAGAGCACTTTACTGTCTACCTTGTAAAAGCGTAGAAAGCATATTTGGGGTTCAAAAAATGTACTATGCGATTTCTAAACAAAACTATTTCACATAACGTCTTATAAAGATGGAACGCGAAGCATTGGATACAAGTTTGTGTTCCAAAGAAGAACTTTAATGTCCACCTTATAAAAGCTTAGAAAGCATATTGGCGTTCAACAAATGTCCTGTGAGATCTTTACAAAATTATTTTCGCCAAACGTCTTATCAAGATAGGACGCGAAGCATGGGATACAAGTTTGTGTTCCAAAAGATCACTTTATTGTGTACCTTATAAAAGCTTAGAAAGCATATTTGGTGTTCAACAAATGTCCTACGAGAATTCTTAACAAAACTATTTTCGCAAAACGTCTTATAAAGATAGAATGCGAAGCATGTGATACAATTTTGTTATCCAAAAGAGCACTTTATTGTGTACCTTATAAAAGCTAAGAAAGCATATTATAAAAGCGTATAAACCATATTTAGGGTTCCAAAAATGTCATATGAGATTTAAACAGAACTATTTTCGCAAAAGGTCTTGCATAGATAGAATGCGAAGCATGGGATTCAAGTTTATGTTCCAGAAGAGCAGTTTAATATGTTTCTTATAAAAGCTTAGAAACCATATTTGGGGTTCAAAAAATGTCCTATGCGATTTGTAAACAAAACTATTTTGCAAAACTATATTAAATATAGAACGCGAAGCGTGGGATACAAATTTGTGTTCAAAAAGAGTACTTTAACGTCTACCTTATAAAAGCTTAGGAAGCATATACGGGGTTCAAAAAATGTGCCATGAAATTTCTAAACAAAACTGTTTTCGCAAACATCTTATAAAGATAGAACGCGAAACATGGGATACAAATTTGTGTTCCAAAAGAGCACTTTGATGTCTACCTTATAAAAGCGTGGAAAGCATATTTAGGGTTCAAAAAATGTCCTATGAGATTTCTAAACAAAAATATTTCGCAAAACGTCTTATAAAGATGGAACGCAAAGCATGGGATACAAGTTTGTGTTCCAAAGATGCACTTTAATGTCTAATTTATAAAAGCTTAGAAAGAATATTTGGTGTTCAACAAATGTCCTATGAAATTTCTTGACAAAACTACTTTCGCAAAACGTCTTATAGTGATAGAACGCGAAGCATAGGATACAAGTTTGTGTTCCAAAAGAGCACTTTATTGTGTATCTTACAAAATCTTAGTATGCATATTTGGGTTTCAAAAAATGTACTATGAGATTTCTAAACAAAACTATTTAAAAAACGTGTTATAAAGATAGAACGCGAAGCATGGGATACAAGTTCGTGTTTCAAATAAGAACTTTAATGTCCACCTTATAAAAGCTTAGAAAACATATTTGGTGTTCAACAAATGTCCTGTGAGATTTCTTTACAAATTATTTTCGCCAAACGTCTTATAAAGATAGGACGCGAAGGATGGGATACAAGTTTGTGTTCCAAAAGAGCACTCTACTGTGTATCTTATAAAAGCTTAGAAAGCATATTTGGTGTTCACCAAATGTCCTACGAGATTTTTTAACAAAACTATTTTTCGCAAAACATCTTATAAAGATAGAACGCAAAGCATGTGATACAAATTTGTTAGCCAAAAGAGCACTTTATTGTACACCTTATAAATGCTTAGAATGCATATTATAAAAGCGTAGAAAGCATATTTGGGGTTCAAAAAATGTCATATGAGATTTCTAAACAAAACTATTTTCGCTGAAGGTCTTGCATAGATAGAACGCGAAGCATGGGACACAAGTTTATGTTCCAGAAGAGCAGTTTAATATGTATCTTATAAAAGCTTAGAAACCATATTTGGGGTTCAAAAAATGTCTTATGAGATTTCTAAAACAAAAATTCTCGCAAAAAGTATTATAAAGATAGAACGCGAAGCATGGGATACAAGTTTGTGTTCAAAAAGAAAACTTTATTGTCTACCTTATAAAAGCTCAGGAAGCATATTCGGGGTTCAAAAAATGTGCTGTGAAATTTTCTAAACAAAACTATTTTCGCAAAACATCTTATATTGATAGAACGCGAAGCATGGATACAAATTTGTGTTCCAAAGAGCACTTTACTGTCTACCTTATAATAGCTAGTAGAAAGCATATTTGGGGTTCAAAATATGTCCTATGAGTTTTCTAAACAAAACTATTTTGCAGAACGTCTTATAATGATGGAACGCAAAGCATGGGATACAAGTTTGTGCTCCAAAGATGCACTTTGATGGCTACTTTATAAAAGCTTAGAAAGAATATTTGGTGTTCAACAAATGTCCGATGAGATTTCTTGACAAAAATATTTTCGTAAAACGTTTATAGTGATAGAACGCGAAGCATAGGATACAAGTTTGTGTTCCAAAAGAGCACTTTATTGTGTATATTATAAAAGCTTAGTAAGCATATTCGGGGTTCAAAAAATGTGCTGTGAAATTTTTTAAACAAAACTATTTTCGCAAAACATCTTATATTGATAGAACGCGAAGCATGGTATACAAATTTGTGTTCCAAAAGAGCACTTTACTGTCTACCTTATAAAAGCGTGGAAAGCATATTTGGGGTTCAAAAAATGTCCTATGAGATTTCTAAACAAAACTATTTCGCAGAACGTCTTATAAAGATGGAACGCAAAGCAGGGGATACAAGTTTGTGTTCCAAAGATGCACTTTAATGTCTACTTTATAAAAGCTTAGAAAGAATATTTGGTGTTCAACAAATGTCCTATGAGATTTCTTGACAAAACTATTTTCGCAAAACGTCTTATAGTGATAGAACGCGAAGCATAGGATACAAGTTTGTGTTCCAAAAGAGCACTTTATTGTGTATCTTATAAAAGCTTAGAAACCATATTTGGTGTTCAACAAATGTCCTATGAGATTTCTTAACAAAACTATTTTTCGGAAAACGTCTTATAAAGATAGAACGCAAAGCATGGGATACAAATTTGTGTTCAAAAAGAGTACTTTAATGTCTACCTTATAAAAGCTTAGGAAGCATATACGGGGTTCAAAAAATGTGCTATGAAATTTTCTAAACAAAACTGTTTTCGCAAAACATCTTATAAAGATAGAACGCGAAGCATGGGATACAAATTTGTGTTCCGAAAGAGCACTTTAATGTCTACCTTATAAAAGCGTGGAAAACATATTTAGGGTTCAAAAAATGTCCTATGAGATTTCTAAACAAAATTATTTCGCAAAACGTCTTATAAAGATGTAACGCAAAGCATGGGATAATAGTTTGTGTTCCAAAGATGCACTTTAATGTCTACTTTATAAATGTGAGAGCCGAAACTCACACTGTCAAAACTTATATTTAGTGGGGGCTCGAAAATTCTATTTATAAAGAACTAAAGGACCGAAAATGCAAAAGAGAGATTTTTATTGATATTTTCCGAAAGTACAAGGGAAATTAGCAAAAGCTGAATAGTCTTAAATTGTTAAAACTCCTAATACTCGAATCTGGGATCCCTTTACCCTTACATGAGCGTACATATATATACTGACAATCCTAGGAGGCTAAGACTTCAGATTTCTGATGTGGGACTTTGTCCTTCCTTCCAGCCGCCAACCTAAGCTTTTTGGGCCCGATTTCCGGCCCGAGAGTCTTCCGTGATCCATCCGCGCATTCTGACCCAAATCTGGCCCGCCGGTGAATAGTGATCCGGTGAATAGTGCTTTTCAACGGTTTTTCCCGCGTGAACAGTGTTCCAGACGTTCTACGACTTCTGAGATTTGAGCCGCCCGTTTTTTCGTTTGAACTTCCAGCCGCCGGTTTCGGTACTGATGGCCAGCCACCGGTCCCTTTGGCTCATGTGCTCGGCGACTGGTCCATGGACGGCTGGACGTTCGTCACGGTCTTTCGGGGAATGTTTACGGATGGGTCGTGGAGTCAGAACATGCAAATGGATGATCTTCGGGTCGGTCCGGGCATAGAGTTATGTTTGGTAGGTCGACTGGACGCTGATCGGACGATGAGTCTTGACTTGGGAAATGATCGTGTGCATGTGATGAAGACCCGGCGGCTGGCACTTATCCCAGCCGCCGGTTGGTGTATCATGAAGATCCGGCGGCTGGCACTCATCCCAGCCGCCGGCCATGGTCGTGTGAAGACCCGGCGGCTGGCACTCATCCCAGCCGCCGGTTTCGGATGAAGAAGACCCGGCGGCCGGCACTTATCCCAGCCGCTGGTTCGTATCTTGGATGGATCGTGGGCAGTTTGCATTAGCTCGTCCGTCCCATGTTCGGATGAAGAAGACCCAGCGGCTGGGACAAGTGCCAGCCGCCGGTTTCGGATGAAGAAGATCCGGCGGCTGGGACAAGTGCCAGCCGCCGGTTTCGGGTGAAGAAGATCCGGCGGCTGGCACTCATCCCAGCCGCCGGCCTTGGATGGAGAAGACCCGGCGGCTGGCACTCATCCCAGCCGCCGGTTCGTGCCTTGGACGGGTCGTGGGCAGTTTGCCTTAGCTTGCCCGTTCCATGTTTGTGATTTGATCTCGACCTTGACTTCTCGTTCCGTCAATCTTCGAGGTGGGGTTCGACCCCAACAGTTAGCCCCCCAGCTCTTCGTTCTCGTAGTCCAGGATGATGAGCTTTAAGCTGAGGTTTTATCGGGATTGATCGGAACGGGAAAATTTCCTTTCTTCCTCTCTTTCCTTTTTTGTAAAGAAAAATTTCTTTTTCGTGTGAAGACTCGTAGGCGGTCGGCTCGGAATTGGGAAGACTCAATTCCTTTTCGAACTAGGACTCGAACCGTCCGACTATATATATGGACCCTTCCTTCTTCTTTTTCCTCATGAATTCTTTCTCTTGTCGAGTGCTCTTTCCGTCTCTTCGGACTTAACATAATGGCTAGGCAATCTTTCCGCGAAAGGAGGCAGATGGAGAAGAAGGGTGAGACAAACAAACTCGGGAAAGATTCTAAGGATAAGATGGCAGCCGATCTTTCGGGATCGGGATTGGCGGACGGTAGTCAAGCAGTCCCTCCACCCGAGTGGCCTGCGGATAAGTTGGCGGTGTCCACCTTTGTAGTCACTCCTCTGAAGAAGGAGGCTATTCTTGAACGAAGTATCGCGAGGCGTTTGCCCAAGGCTAAAGCGGCGGCTGGCAGGATCGCCTATGGTCTGAGTGATGAAGACGACCGGTTGCGCCAAAAGCAGGCGGATTATCTTGCTGGCCCCGGAGTGAAAAATTCTTCTCCCGAGGCTTGGCGTATAGGTCCTTCGCCAGGGCTTGCTTTTCCTGAGGCTGTTTGCAAAAATCGTCGTCAGTCCGCTAGGAGTTTTTCGGTGATCACGGATGCTAGTTTCAAGTTCCCTTCTTGTGATAGTCTGGACGAGCCTGAGAAGTACGAGGATATGGCCTTGAGCGGGATGAAGGTTTATCCATTCTTGCCTTTTCTCTTTCTTGTCCTTTTCTCGTTTTTTTTTTATACTGACTCCTATTTTATTTCCTCTTTTTTTTTAGTTCATGTCTTCCGTGAACAAGTGTATCAGCGCGTACGATGCTTCTGTCCGTGGAATCCGCAAGCGTGCTGAGGAAGCTCGGGAGGATGCTCGGCTAGTGAGGAGGAAATTTAACGAACTTGAAGCGACGTCTTCGCATCGGGTCAAATCGCTCGAGAAAGAGCTCGCTTCGTTGCGTGCAGAAAGATCAGTGGCATTGCAGTTCAAGACCCGTCAAGAAGCCAAGGATGCTCGTCATGCCAAGGAAATGCAAGCTTTGAAGGATCAGATGGCCAGTGTAAAAGCGGCGCACAATTCGAAGGTGCAACGGGCTTACGCGGATGGCCGCAAGGCTTCCGTTGCCAAATTCCGCGACTTCTTGGATGCGCTAAAAGAAGACCTTGGATCTTTGTCTGAGGCAAGGAATCAGGACGTAGATTTGGCTCAGGTAGACAGTAATGTCGAACTTGTCGCATTGCTACAGGGGACTGATCCTCCCAGCTTGGACGAGGAGAAGGCGAAATTGTCCACATGGATGAACGAGTTTGATAAGTCTGTTGTTCAATTTGATGATGTGATTGCTCGAATTCGTGGGAAGATAGATTCTCAGTTATGTCCAGCCCACAAGGATGACAACGTTTCAATACCTGAGGGAAGATCCGTCGAAGAGGAGGCTACTTCTCTCGGGGTGGTTGATCTATCGGGATCGAATGAGTCTGTTTCCGGAATCTCTGATATTGCCGTTGCCAAGGCGTTTGGTTCTGATTCTTGACCATGCGGTGGTTTTTCTTTCTAGTGATTATTTGAGTTTTTGGCTTTATAGATTTATGTTATGTACGACCTGATTTTTGGTCTGGACCGATTCTTTTCCGTTTGAGACTTCAATAAAATAAGCTTTCGATATTTGCCTCTTGCCATACGCTGTTTCTTTGTACAAAGATCCTGATTGAACGATCGTGGGCGGCTGGGTTTAGTCCGAAACAAACCCGGCCGCCGTGTATTGATATGGAAAAGGTGCTGCATCGATCTCGGGCGGCCGGCAAGTCCCAGCCGCCGGATTACGCTGGCCCGATACGGGCGGCTGGCATGTCTCAGCCGCCGGATGTGCTTGATGGAGACCCGGCGGGGCCTTATCCCAGCCGCCGGATGTCGCATGGTGAAGACCCGGCGGCCGGCCTTATCCCAGCCGCCGGATGTTGCTTTGTGAAGACCCGGCGGCCGGCCTTATCCCAGCCGCCGGATGTTGCTTTTTTGAAGTGGGCTGCTGGCCATTTATTTGAAGAGATCGGGCGGTCGACCTTCCTCGTATTGATTCGATTTTGTTTGCTTAGTTCAGTCGGGTTGATCGGGGCGCTGTTCCGGGCGCCCAGATCTGATTGTTCGGGAAGAGTTTCCCTTGTGTTATTCGACCAGCGGAGTTAGTCGCTGGGTTTTGGAGTTTTGTTTAGTTGCTAGTTTTTGGACGAATTTATGATCTCGTACCAGGGCCGGTTTGGTACCTCGTCGTGAGATGTCTAAGACCAGCGTTCCAAGTTGGCGTTTACTGGGTTTAAGGAGTTCATTTTGTGATTCACGCTTTGCATTTTCTACCTATGCGGGGCGTTTAGTGGAAATGAACTCAATAGAACATCGTCTAAAACGTTTCCTGCCAGGATCGCGGAATGTCAGGTTACGCCTTTCGGATGTTAGTCCGGAATTTTGTATAGCGCGCTACGTTTTATCCGCTTTGGGATGTAAGGAGAACCATGGTTAAAAAGGTCGTCCCGTTGTGATCAGCAACGGACGGTGGCATGCTTGCTAAAAGGCAGGTTTTATGTATGCCAAGGGGCGATTTTTGAAGTGACGGCGGTCGCTGGTTCATATCTCGGACGGGCCGTGGACAAGGAAGACCCGGCGACTGGCACTTATCCCAGCCGCCGGCTTTAGATGAAGGAGATCCGGTGGCTGGCACTTATCCCAGCCGCCAGTTCATGTCTCGGACGGGTCGTGGGCAGTTTCTCTGAGTCCATTTGCTTTCCGGATCAAGTTTCGGGATGCTAAGTTCTGATCTTTTCCGGGATGATATTCTCAGAGAACTTTTCAAGCTATGGATGTGTTATGAGATGCTAAGTCCCAACGTCTATCCTCTTGATTTGTTTCCGAAAATTTGGGAGTATGTATATACGGACCCACTCCCTCCTTGAAGATTATAAAATATAAATAGCTGAACTCGTCAGAGGCGAGCTGCCTACGTACCCTGAATGTAGGGATCAAGCCGGTTCGTAGTTCTATTTTACAACGTCTAGTGGTAATACTTCTTTAGGTGCATTGCGTTCCATGTCCTTGGGACTGGCTTCCCTTCTTTGTTTTCTAGCTCGTATGCTCCTGGACGGACCACCTTTGCTACTTTGTACGGTCCTTCCCATTTGGCGCCTAGTTTCCCTGCATTCGGCTCCGCGGTGTTGTGGAAAACTTTGCGGAGGACGAGGTCTCCTTCCTTGAATTTGCGGTGGCGCACGTTTGAGTTGTAGTATTTGGCCGCTGCTTGTTGATAGTTTTGGATGCGGATGAGGGCTTGATCCCGTCTTTCGTTTATTAGGTCCAGTTCGTCTAACATCATCAGATGATTAAGGCCTTCCTGTCCGGGCAAGAGCCTTCGTCTGACGCCGGGAAAGTTTACTTCTGACTGTATAACGCATTCGGCACCGTAGACCAGTGCGAATGGCGTTTCTCCGGTTGCGCGTCTTGGAGTTGTCCGATGGGACCAGAGCACCCTTCGAGTTCGTCCGCCCATCGCCCTTTCTTCTCGTCGAGACGTTTTTTGAGTCCGTCAACGATAGTCTTGTTGGCTGCTTCGGCCAGGCCATTACCCTGCGGATAACGTGGTGTTGACTTGCTCAGGCGTATCTTCCACTTTTCGCAAAATCCTTCGAAGCGGGTGGAAATGAATTGAGAACCATTGTCCGTGACGATCTCGTAAGGGACTCCGTGCCGGCACGGCATATGATGTTTTCCAGACGAAATGCTCCACTTGGGCGTCCTTGATACTGGCGTAAGATCCGCTTCGACCCATTTTGAGAAGTAATCTGTTAGGACAAGTAGGAACCTTTCTGCTTTGAGTTATGCATTGGCCCCACGATATCCATCGACCACCTCATGAATGGGTACGGCGCAGAAATTGACGAGAGCAGTTCTGCGGGCTGATGGATCACCGGTGCGTGCCTCTGGCATTTCTCGCACTTGAGGGAGAACTTCTCGCAATCTTCTATCATGGTTGGCCAATAGTGTCCATGCCGCTTGATTTTGATTGCGAGAGCTCTTCCTCCGGAGTGATTTCCGCACGATCCACTATGGACTTCTTCCATAATTCGTCTTGCCTCTTCTTTTTCCACGCAGACCATTAATGGTCCGGAGATCCTCCATTTGTAGATGTTGCCGTCGAGGAGAACGAAGCGGGCCGCTTGGGCCTTTAGTTTTCGTGCAGCCCATTTTTCCGCTGGGACTTCCCCGTCCATGATGTATGTTCGTATCGGAGCCATCCATCCGCGATCGCAGCCATATTCTTCCGTTGGACCAGTTGCTAACTCTTCTTCCGGAGGCTCTTCTTCGTCTTCTCCTTCCGGGAGTTGTATAAGGTTGATGACTTGTGGTGGATCGATGCTTGGTTGTTCTATGAATTCGACGGGAATGATTCGACTTTCTCCCGGGGCAGAGGTTGATGCTAGGGCCGCCAATGCATCGGCCGGGGCGTTTTCTCCTCGCGGGATTCTTGTGAGTTCGAATTTTTTGAATTGTTTTGCGAGCTCCCGGACAATTTTGAGATATGCTTCCATCCGGTCGTCTTTTGCTTCATAGTCTCCGCTGAATTGATTTGCCACCAGCTGGAAATCGCAAAATGCTTGCAGATTTTGGATTTTGAGTCCGAGGGCGAGTTTCAGTCCAGCGATCAAGGCTTCGTACTCCGCTTCGTTGTTGGAAGCGTTGAAGAGCAACCTGAACGACTGTTCTAAGATTTCCCCAGTTGGTGACGTTAACCGCACCCCGACTCCCGAACCATGCTTTGACGAAGACCCGTCTGCGTGGAGAACCCACGTCGAGTTTGACGTCGGCTCACTAACGCCTGTGGTCGGGAGCTCAAAATAGAAAATCTGCAAGGACCTGTGATTTGGCGCATGTTCTACTTCGGTACTCGATATCGTACTCGCTTAATTCTACCGCCCATTTTGCCAGACGTCCCGATTGACTGGGACTGTGCAGGATCGTTCTGAGAGGAAAAACCGAGAGTAAAATGATCGTGTGCGACTGGAAATAAGGCCGTAATTTCCGTGCGCACATCACCACTGCCAAGGCCGCCTTCTCCATTAGAGGGTATCGAGTTTCTGCGTCCGCCAAGGTCTGGCTTACATAGAAGACCGGTTTTTGCTCGTTGCGATCTTCTCTGACCAGCACCCCGCTTACCGCCGTCGATGATACCGCCGTATACAGAAAAAGGGGCTCTCCTTCGACCGGCTTTGAAAGTACGGGTGGGCTTGCTAGGTATTTCTTTAGTTCTTGGAACGCCTGTTCACACTTCTCTGTCCACTCAAACTTTTTGTTTCCCCTGAGTGTGTCGTAGAAGGGCAAACATTTGTCCGTCGACCTCGTGATGAACCGATTCAGTGCCGCGACCCGTCCGGTCAGCATTTGGATATCTCTCTTGGTTTTTGGCGAAGCCATCTCTATCAGGGCATTGATTTGCTTTGGGTTGGCTTCTATCCCTCGATGAGTTACCAGATATCCGAGGAATTCGCCGGATGCTACTCCGAATCTGCACTTCGCCGGGTTTAGTTTCATGTTGTGCCAGTTGAGTTGTTCAAATCATTCCCGCAAGTGTGTGACGTGGTCTTTCTCCTCCAATGACTTGACCAACATATCGTCGATGTAGACTTCCATCGTTCTTCCGAGTTGTTCGGCGAACATCTTGTTGACAAGCCTTTGGTATGTAGCGCCGGCATTCTTTAACCCGAATGGCATCACCTTATAACAGTATGTTCCGCGATCTGTGATGAAGGCAGTCTTGTCTCGATAGTCGGGATTCATCATGATTTGGTTGTATCCGGAGAAAGCGTCCATGAAAGATAGCAGCTTGTTCCCTGCCGTCGCTTCGACTAATCGATCGATGTGCGGAAGGGGAAAGCTATCTTTTGGACACGCTTTATTCAGATCAGTGAAATCGACGCAAACTCACCATTTTCCATTCTTCTTCTTTACTACCACCGGATTTGCTAACCAGTCGGGATATTTCACTTCCGTGATTGATCCGACTTTGAGCAATCTTTCTACTTCATCGTTTACGCCTGGGCGCGTTCTGGTCCGAGTTTCCGTTTTTCTGCATCACGGTTTGAATGTCGGGTCTACGTTGAGTCGTGGCTTGTGATGCCGATGTCAATCCCGGGCATATCTTCTGCTGCCCATGCGAATGACCCGGCGTTCTCCTTTAACAAGGTGATAACTTAGTCTTGATCGGCTCCTCCAAATTTGCTCTGATTTCCGTACACCGCTCTGGATTCCTTTCGTCTATGTTGACCGAAATCACTGGCTCACGGGGGGTCCTTCTCCGCTTCCCGGGATTCTTCAATTTGTAACTTTTGCTCAAGTTTCGCCTGCTGCCGCTCTTCCTTTCCTTTGTCGGACTTCGGTTCACGGCTGAGATCGGTTACCGGCTTCCTCAATCTGTGCTCCGTTAGGAAACAAGCTCGAGAATCTTTCTGCCGTCCCCAAATCGTTTCCACTCCGGTCGGAGTCGGGAATTTAGGCACAGGTGGTAAGTTGACGGGATGGCTTTCATTGAGTTTAGCCACGGTGTTCCCACGATCGCGTCGCAGATTGCAGGCATCGATCACCGAGAACTTCGTGTCTTTTTCTACTCCTTTTGCTTTCACAGGGAGTTGGATCGTCCCTAAAGTCATCGTCGTCTTCCGGAGAAACCAGTCAATGGTTTTGGATGGGTTATGAGATGCTGGGTCTCAATGTTCATCTTCCGAAGGGTTTCAAGGAATATGACGTTCACCGTTCCTCCAGTGTCCACTAAGACTCTCGGTATCTCGTATCCTCCGATTGAAAGACTGATCACGAGCAGATCGTTATGCGGATGGTTATTTCAGCGGCTTCTTCCTCTTGGAAGGTCATCGTTCGGCCGCGGCTGCCATTCATCGAACTCCAATCCATTGTTTCCTCGGTCATCGTCTTCGTTTCGTTTCCTCTCGTTCTAAGGGTTAGAATATTTCTCGTCTCCCCACAGACGGCGCCAAACTGTGAGAGCCGAAACTCACACTGTCAAAACTTATATTTAGTGGGGGCTCGAAAATTCTATTTATAAAGAACTAAGGACCGAAAATGCAAAAGAGAGATTTTTATTGATATTTCCGAAAGTACAAGGGAAATTAGCAAAGCTGAATTGTCTTAAATTGCTAAAACTCCTAATACTCGAATCTGGGATCCCTTTACCCTTACATGAGCGTAATATATATACTGACAATCCTAGGAGGCTAAGATTCAGATTTCCGATGTGGGACTTTGTCCTTCCTTCCAGCCGCCGACCTAAGCTTTTTGGGCCCGATTTCCGGCCCGAGAGTCTTCCGTGATCCATCCGCGCATTCTGACCCAAATCTGGCCGCCGGTGAATAGTGATCCGATGAATAGTGCTTTTCACGGTTTTTCCCGCGTGAACAGTGTTCCGGACGTTCTACGACTTCTGAGATTGAGCCCGCCCGTTTTTTCGTTGAACTTCAGCCGCCGGTTTCGGTACTGATGGCCAGCCGCCGGTCCCTTTGGCTCATGTGCTCGGCGATTGTCCATGGACGGTGGACGTTCGTCACGGTCTTTCGGGGAATGTTTACGGACGGTCGTGGAGTCAGAACATGCAAATGGATGATCTTCGGGTCGGCCGGGCATAGAGTTATGTTTGGTCGGTCGACTGGACGCTGATCGGACGATGAGTCTTGACTTGGGAAATGATCGTGTGCATGTGATGAAGACCCGGCGGCTGGCACTTATCCCAGCCGCCGGTTGGTGTATCATGAAGATCCGGCGGCTGGCACTCATCCCAGCCGCCGGCCATGGTCGTGTGAAGACTCGCGGCTGGCACTCATCCCAGCCGCCGGTTTCGGATGAAGAAGACCCGGCGGCCGGCACTTATCCCAGCCGCGGTTCGTATCTTGGATGGATCGTGGGCAGTTTGCATTAGCTCGTCCGTCCCATGTTCGGATGAAGAAGACCCGGCGGCTGGGACAAGTGCCAGCCGCCGGTTCGGATGAAGAAGATCCGGCGGCTGGGACAAGTGCCAGCCGCCGGTTCGGGTGAAGAAGATCCGGCGGCTGGCACTCATCCCAGCCGCCGGCCTTGGATGGAGAAGACCCGGCGGCTGGCACTCATCCCAGCCGCCGGTTCGTGCCTTGGACGGGTCGTGGCCAGTTTGCCTTAGCTTTCCCGTTCCATGTTCGTGATTTGATCTCGACCTTGACTTCTCGTTCCGTCAATCTTCGAGGTGGGGATTTCGACCCCAACAATAAAAGCTTAGAAAGAATATTTGGTGTTCAACAAATGTCCTATGAAATTTCTTGACAAAACTATTTTCGCAAAACGTCTTATAGTGATAGAACGCGAAGCATAGGATACAAGTTTGTGTTCCAAAAGAGCACTTTATTGTGTATCTTACAAAAGCTTAGTAAGCATATTTGGGTTTCAAAATATGTACTATGAGATTTTTAAACAAAACTATTTAAAAAACGTGTTATAAAGATAGAACGCGAAGCATGGGATACAAGTTTGTGTTTCAAAGAAGAACTTTAATGTCCACCTTATAAAAGCTTAGAAAACATATTTGGTGTTCAACAAATGTCCTGTGAGATTTCTTTACAAAATTATTTTCGCCAAACGTCTTATAAAGATAGGACGCGAAGCATGGGATACAAGTTTGTGTTCCAAAAGAGCACTCTATTGTGTACCTTATAAAAGCTTAGAAAGCATATTTGGTGTTCAACAAATGTCCTACGAGATTTTTTAACAAAACTATTTTCGCAAAACGTCTTATAAAGATGAAACGCGAAGCATGTGATACAAATTTGTTATCCAAATGAGCACTTTATTGTCCACTTTATAAAAGCTTAGAATGCATATTATAAAAGCGTAGAAAGCATATTTGGGGTTAAAAAAATGTCCTATGAGATTTCTAAACAAAACTATTTTCGCAAAACGTATTATAAAGATAGAACGCGAAGCATGAGATACTAATTTGTGTTCAAAAAGAGAACTTTAATGTCTACCTTATAAAAGCTCAGGAAGCATATTCGGGGTTCAAAAAATGTGCTGTGAAATTTTCTAAACAAAACTATTTTCGCAAAACATCTTATAAAGATAGAACGCGAAGCATGGGATACAAATTTGTGTTCCAAAAGAGCACTTTAATGTCTACCTTATAAAAGCGTAGAAACCATATTTAGGGTTCAAAAAAATGTCCTATGAGATTTCTAAACAAAACTCTTTTACAAAACGTCTTGTAAAGATTGAACGCGAAGCATGGGGATACAAGTTTGTGTTACAAAAGAGCACTTTATTGTGTATCTTACAAAAGCTTAGAAAGCATATTTGGGTTTCAAAAAATGTACTATGAGATTTGTAAACAAAACTATTATAAAAAATGTGTTATAAAGATAGAACCCGAAGCATGGGATACAAGTTTGTGTTTCAAAGAAGAACTTTAATGTCCACCTTATAAAATCTTAGAAAGCATATTTGGGGTTCGAAAAATGTCATATGAGATTTCTAAACAAAACTATTTTCGCAAAACGTCTTGCATAGATAGAACGCGAAGCATGGGATACAAGTTTATGTTCCAGAATAGCACTTTAATGTCTACCTTATAAAAGCATAGAAAGCATATTTGGGGTTCAAAAAATGTCATATGAGATTTCTAAGCAAAACTATTTTCGCAAAACGTCTTGCATGGATAGAACGCGAAGCATGGGATACTAATTTGTGTTCCAAAAGAGCACTTTATTGTGTATCTTATAAAAGCTTAGAAAGCATATTTGGGTTTCAAAAAATGTACTATGATATTTCTATACGAAACGTCTTATAAAGATAGAACGCGAAACATGGGATACAAGTTTGTGTTCCAAAGAAGATGTAACACCCGTCTCATCCTCACTCGAGACGGCGTGCCACTAACCGCATCACCTAACTCAAATTCTCCAATTAACCAATAAACCACGTCTTGATTTCCGAAAATCCATAAAAACGTCTTATAACCGAAATAACTCGAATAAATCGGAAAAATAATATCTGAAATAAATTGCGAAATAAAACTTGAAAATAATGTTTTAAAATAAAATACTGGAAACCGTAAAATCCCAAAGTAGCACCCGGTCTGATACACGTTTAATTGTCCGTCTCACCTGATAAAGAAAGAAAGAGGGGTGAGTAACAGGGGAGTCACTCAGTGAGGTACGGGATGCTAAACACAGGAAAACGCAGTTCCGGTCATAGCACTCCAAACACGGTAAAAATAAATTAGACATGAACAAACACGGCACCTAAAGCACCCAATGAGCAATCAATGACCCTACGAACGGTACAAATGACCGTCAGCACCCTCCCACTAGGAGGTCAGTGTGGGATAGTGCCCACCCACACCCCCGGGTTTGACGATTTATCGATCTTAAGGTCTCAGACAGCAGATCGACTAGGCTGCCCGTACCCCCTCTCACACAAGGCGTAGCTAGTACAGAAGTCCATCTCTGTACCCCCGCAATCTCTAAACTCTAACATGCTCGATTCCTCGTATAGTATCTAAATAGGTATATATGTAATTCTAATACTTAATTATATATATAACAAACAATTATCAATTTAACATGCACAAACAATGGGTTGAATCATCTATATTCCTATCTCCAAATTACAAACAAACCTACCTAGACTCGATCAGAGAAACGGATCACATATAGCTCTAAATTCCATCTTTGAAGTTCTAGGCGAAAGTACAAAATTCTGTGGAAAGCCACCCTCACCTTAGCCAAAACGGACGATAACTGCGGCTTCTGAACTCTGGATGTCGAAACGGATGATAAAACTGAAACCAGCATGAAAAATCAAGTGAGAACGGCCTTCGAACGACGAAAAACGGATAACAGGTCTAATGGTCAAAGTCAACGGAAAAGTCAAAGTCACCGGTCAAAGGTCAAACCGGTCAACCCAGTCAACAGTTAAACCTGACTCAAACTAAAACGGACCCGACCGACCCGGTTACCCAAACCGGATCCAATTAAACCAACCTGAAATCTTAAACCAACTTAAATTACTAAACCGAACTGAATTAAACTAAACCTAAAAAATCAAATTAACTAAACCGGAATTAACCTAACTAAACCAGAATTAATCTAATTGAACATAAACCCATGAACCACCTGAGATCGAGATCGTGAGACGTGATGGTGATGACGACGGAACACACTTTCCCGAACGAAGCTTGTGCCGGAGTTGGAGGCGGATGCTGACGGAGGTAGTGCGACGGCGCCGGCAAGGAGGGGAACACGGTGGAGATGAGATCGGAAGGACGGAGCAGATCGGAGATGGTGGAGATGAGGTAGCTTGCTCCACAAGCAATGGATGGATCACGACTTATTTTCCTGGGTTCGCTCTCCGGCGGCTTGCAGAAGGAGCGACGACGGTGGCTGGAGAAGATGTTACGGTGAAGCTTCCACTCGGTCGGTGATGCAATCCGGCGAGCAACTGTGAGAGCCGAAACTCACAATGTCAAAACTTATATTTAATGGGGGCTCGAAAATTCTATTTATAAAGAACTAAAGGACCGAAAATGCCAAAAAGATGAAAAGGGAGATTTTATTGATATTTTCCGAAAGTACAAGGGAAATTAGCAAAAGCTGAATAGTCTTAAATTGCTAAAACTCCTAATACCCGGATCTGGGATGGGATTTACCCTTACATGAGCGTACATATATATATACTGGCAATCCTAGGAGGCTAAGACTTCAGATTTCCGATGTGCGACTCCTTCCTTCCAGCTGCCGACCTAAGCTTTCTGGGCCCGATTTCCGGCCCGAGAGTCTTCCGTGATCCATCCGCGCATTCTGACCCAAATCCGGCCCGCCGGTGAATAGTGACCCGATGAATAGTAAACCGGTGAATAGTAATCCGATGAATAGTAATCCGAATCTCGGTTTATGCTTAATTTGATTTTTCGGTTAACTTTGTCTCGGGATGAATAGTGTTTTTCAACGGTTTTTTCCGCGTTAACAGTGTTCCGGACGTTTTACGACTTCTGAGATTTGAGCCACCCGTTCTTTCGTTTGAACTTCCAGCCGCCGGTCCCTTTGGCTCATGTGCTCGGCGACTGGTCCATGGACGGCTGGACGTTCGTCACGGTCTTTCGGGGAATGTTCACGGACGGGTCGTGGAGTCAGAACATGCAAATGGACGATCTTCGGGTCGGTCCGGGCATAGAGTTATGTTTGGTCGGTCGACTGGACGCTGATCGGACGATGAGTCTTGACTTGGGAAATGATCGTGTGCATGTGATGAAGACCCGGCGGCTGGCACTTATCCCAGCCGCCGGTTGGGGTATCATGAAGATCCGGCGGCTGGCACTCATCTCAGCCGCCGGCCATGGTCGTGTGAGGACCCGGCGGCTGGCACTTATCCCAGCCGCCGGTTCGTATCTTGGATGGATCGTGGGCAGTTTGCCTTAGCTCGTCCGTCCCATGTTCGGATGAAGAAGACCCGGCGGCTGGCACTTATCCCAGCCGCCGGTTCGTATCTTGGATGGATCGTGGGCAGTTTGCCTTAGCTCGTCCGTCCCATGTTCGGATGAAGAAGACCCGGCGGCTGGGACAAGTGCCAGCCGCCGGTTTCGGACGAAGAAGACCGGCGGCTGGCACTCATCCCAGCCGCCGGCCTTGGACGGAGAAAACCCGGCGGCTGGCACTCATCCCAGCCGCCGGTTTCAGATGAAGAAGACCCGGCGGCTGGCACTCATCCCAGCCGCCGGCCTTGGATGGAGAAGACCCGGCGGCTGGCACTCATCCCAGCCGCCAGTTCGTGCCTTGGACGGGTCGTGGGCAGTTTGCCTTAGCTTGCCCATTCCATGTTCGTGATTTGATCTCGACCTTGACTTCTCGTTCCGTCAATCTTCGAGGAGGGGATTTCGACCCCAACAGTTAGCCCCCCAGCTCTTTGCTTTCGTTGTTTGGAGCAAAGAGCTTCGAGCTAGGAGTTTTATCGGGATTGATTGAAACGGGAAGGCAATGGGTTTTTCCGTTCGTCCGTTCATCCGCTTTTCTTCGATGTCTTGTCAGAGCATTGTTCATCATGGAAGTTTGTGCCATGTTCGCTATATCAAAGGAGTGGCTTCATTCATTCTTCACATCCCCTTCTCCTCTCAAGTTTTTTTTTTTTCTTCGAGTCTTTTCTTTGAAAATCTTTTTCTTTAGCAATGGCTGGTGAAGGAGGTTCCCCTTTCGGTCTCAACTTTGATGCAATAATGAACAATCAGTTCGAGTTTGATTTTATGTCCGGGGATCAGGATATGATACTTGTGGAAGACCTGCTGGCCGATGGAGAAGATGCCATTCCACGAGCAGCGCACGGTCCCGAAGGCGTTCCTCAGTGGGAGGCCGGTCCTAGCTATGCTCAAGGAGCGCTCGGTTTTACGAATGTTCCTCAATGGGAGGCCGAGACGGCGGCCGAGAATGAGGACGTACCCGAGCCGGCGGCCGGGAGTGATGTCAGACCCGAGCCGGCGGCCGGGAATGTAATTAGACCGAGCGGCGGCGGGCGGGAATGAGGTCAGGCCCGAGCCGGCGGCCGGGAATGGGGTCAGGACCGAGCCGGCGGCCGGGAGTTCTACGAGTAGACGTCTGGTTCGAGGAGGGCGGCTGGCTCTAAGAACGCTTCCAAGAGGGCGGCTGGCACAGTAGCCGTATCAAGATGGGCGCTTGGCTCTGGAGGTGCCTTAGAGAGGACGTCCGCTACTCCTCAAGTCGGAATTGATGGCGTCTCGCCGAGGACGAGTATAGCACGTGGCGTTTGGACTCCTCCTCAACATGTCGAGGACAACGGTGGGTGGCGCGCATGGCCGTCCCGATCTCTGGTCCCTTCCGAGAGTCATCGTATTTGGCCAGAGATAGGTAACGACTCGGCCATGTCCGGGGAAGAAATCAGATCGGATCACCCGGAGGTGCCTATCTTCGTGCATCTGGACGTGAAGTCCGAATGTCGCTCTCCTGGTGAGGCTAAAGCCTATTGGGGTGAAGATATTTTCGCTTGGCGGTTTAAGAAACCTGGACCGTCTACGAGTTATAGATCGATAGCCGAGGTATTCAAGCATGGTCCTACTTTGAGCGATCGGGATTCGCTGGTCGAGCTTAAATACGACTTCCGGATTTCGGACAAGATTAAGTTCCGTCTCCCAAAAGATGGGGATAGAATGAACAAGGCGCCGGAAGGATATTTTACCCTGTACGAGTCGATGTTCTACGAAGCTTTCCTTTGGTTCCCGATCCCCGGAGCCATCTTCGAGTTTCTCGAGTTGTATGGGGTAGCGATCTCTCAACTTACCCCATCCGCTATAAGGATTTTAGTGGGACTCGTGGTCCGTTGTGCCGAATGCGGGGTCAAGTTGGAGGGTGATCTCATACGGAATTTCTTTTCGTTGAGGAAGGTTTCCACGTCAGAGTTCTTCTGCTCGATCAATGTTCGGAAGAATGTGAAGCGGTTCTACTCCGGGCTTCGGCAGCATTGCAAAGCTTCGCGGCACTTGTTTTTCTACGTGAAGCGCAGCCCGCTCTCGGTCGGTCCCGACTTCGGCGGCTCGGTTAGGACCGAGTGGAGTTTGCCACGTAAGCGTTTCGTCTTTTTGTGAATTTTTTCTATAAGAAGTCCTTACTCCTTTGCCTCATAACTTCACAACTTCATTTCTTACAACTTTTCATTTTTTCTCCTCTTCTTTCTCTAGTTCGAGATCCCTTTGCTCCTAGAGTTTCCGGGTTTGAGGATATCGTTGTAGAAGTTGACAAGAAGAAGATCGATTGGGAGTGTCCTGATCTCTGGAGCCGCTTCCTGGACGCGAAGGATATTTTAGAAGGGCGTGCTCCTCCGAAAGGTCCTGACTTTGTTGATCCAATGGCGACCTATCCTGGAATGGAGGGTGTTTGCAACTATCGTAAGCAGAAGTACGGCGAAGCTGGGCCGTCCGGAGAGGCGACCGAGTTTGATCCGGCGTCCGTGTTTGTTCTCCCGCCCGGGCCTGATTTCCATGGCGTGCCCGAGGAACAGATTACTGCTCCTCAGGGTTCAGCTTGTGCCGTTGCCGTGGATAAAGGGAAGGGAGCTTCCAACAGCCCTGACCGTCCGAGGAAGGACAAAGTGGCTCGGACGGCCGAGGCGTCTGATCATGGTCTTCTCTTTGATGCTCGCAAAGCGGCGGGAGGCGATCTAGCTGAGTCCATGAAGGTTGTGGACTACTTTGGAGCGTTGGCTCCGACCTCAGCTGCGCCGTTTGATCGTTCTGCGGCTTACGGAGATCTGTCCTCCGGCCTTATGATGGTAACTCTTTTTCCCTTAGATTTGTTTGGACGCAGTTTGGTCTTTGCTGATATTTGCTTTTCTTTGATTCAGGTCGCCACCCGAGCTCATGCAACCCAGGTTGCCTTGGAAGCTTCGGAGAAAGAGTCCCGGAAGAAGGACAAGAAGATCAAGGCCTTGGAAGTAAAGCTTCGGAACGTGGAGAGGAGATCTCAGAAGGAGATCAAGAAAGTGCTCGCGGAGGCCGAGCGGAAAAAGGAGCTAGCGCTCAAGAAATGTCGCTGGGACTTGGTGGAGAAGTACCGTCTTCGCATCGAGGGAGCCAGGGCTGCTCTCGTGCCAATGCGTCAGGCGAAATATGGCGAGACTGCCTTGACTGAGGTCAGCTCTAACCTTGACCTAGTCCGGGACATCAAGTCCGGGAAGTCAAAGGTTGAGGGGGAAGAGGGAGAGCTGGAGGCGGAATTGGAGCGACTCAAAGGAGGAGGTTGGGCCGGCTCCTATGATCGGGCTGCTGCCGTTCTCGAGAGCCACTTGGTATACTCTCCCGTTTCTCCATACCAGTCTCTGGACGCCGAGGCTTTGGACTATGGAGCTCCTACTCCTCTCGTCGAATATGACTAGGCTTTGGCCTTGTGTTTTCTTTTTCTGCCTTAGTTGTATTCGGGTCTTTTGACCCTTTTTATTGTATTTGCTTTGTTAACCGAACTTATATCTCCTTTCATGGAGATTTTTATCTATCAGCTTTTGCCTTAGATGTTACAGACTTTTTTGCTTGCTTGCTTTGCTTTTATAGCCTTGATAAAGGAGGAGATGGGCGGCCGGTATATCTCTCTTCCAAGAGGGCGGCTGGCCCGTTTTGTGGAGTAATGGGCGGCTGGCCTGTCTCTCTACGGAGGACGGGCGGCTGGCCCGTTTTGTAGAGTAAAGGGGCGGCTGGCCCGTTGACCGGGCGGCTGGCCCGTTTCGGAGTTGATTTGTAGCTTTGCGGAATGAAGGGCGGCTGGGCCGTCTCTCTACGGAGGACGGGTGGCTGGCCCGTTTTAGAGCTGATTGCGTTGGAATGAAGGGCGGCTGGGCCGTCTCTCTACGGAGGACGGGCGGCTGGCCCGTTTTGGAGCTGATTGATATTGCGTTGGAGTGTTATTCCGGACACTCGAACTTTAGACCAGTTCGTATTAGCGAATGTTCCTGGGTTTAATGCAGTTTTTTTGTCGTCGTAGGGGACCGAGCTTGTTCAGATCCCTCCTTCGACTGAACGCCATTAAGATCTCGCATCAGAGCCGGTTTGATACTGCGTTCTCGAGATGTCTTTGACCAGTGTCCCCATGTCAGGCGCTTTACTGGGTTTAAAGAGTTTACTTTGTGTCATGTACTATGCAAAGTGTTGGTGAAAGTAAACTAATCAGAACATCGTCTCGGGCGCTTCCTGCAGGATCGCGGGATACAGGTTACGCCCTTCGGATGTTAATCCTGAAATTTGTATAGCGCGCTAGTTTTATCCTCTGCGGGATGTTGAAAGAACCATGGTTTAAAAAGATAGTCTTGTTGTGGCCAGCAACAGACGGATTTGTTGGAGAGGACTTAAGTGTTCGGGAGAAGTATCTTGATTGGTTGATGGTCTTTGGATGAGATGCTAAGCCTCGATGTTCATCTGATTTTAAGTTGAAGATGTTTTATGAGATACTAAGTCTCAATGTTCATTTTCCTCGGGGTTTTCTGGATCCATTCGTTTTCTAGATCAAGTTTCAAGATGCTAAGTCTCGATGTTTGTCAGAACGGTGTTTTCGGGAAACTTTTTCAAGCTTTGGATGTGTTATGAGATGCTAAGTCCCAATGTCCATCTTCTTGAAATTTTTGAGAAAGTTTGGGCGTATGTATATACGGACCCACTCCCCCCTTTTTTAAGGAGAGGGGCAACTGAACTCGTTTTTTCTAAGCGAGCTGCCTACGTACCCTTCGTGAAAAGGGATCAAGTCACCCGTAGTTCCGTTTTTTTTTTTTTTGGTAGGAAGACGGTTAAGTCTTAGTTATGGAACCGTCGGTTGTAGCTTCGACGGTTTCTGAGGCAGTTTTCGTCTCTTCTTGGTTTGTTTCAGTGGGCGGAGCCTCCGTTTTCTCGAACTGTTCGGTTCTGCTTACTTTCTTTCCCAGTTCGGGGAATTTGCCTTCACTCTTCCTCTTCGGGTTCCCTCTCTGCGGGATGGTCGGATTCCGCAGCTTGTGCTCTGCCAGAAAACAGATCCGAGCCTCCTTCTGATTTCCCCAAATGGTCTTGATTCCGTTTGGTGTCGGGAACTTCAGGCAGAGATGGTAAGTTGATGGGATAGCTCGCATTGAATTGATCCAGGGAGTCCCCATTATCACGTTATAAATTGCGGGGTGGTTTGCCACCGCGAAGTTAACGATTTTCGTGATTCCGCCGGCACGAACCGGGAGCTGGATTGTTCCATCCGTCATTGTGACTTCGCCAGAGAATCCGGTCAGTGATCTCGGACTGGGAGTTATCTTTGACGGATCCACCTTCATCCTTTGAAGCGTCTCTCGAAAAATGACGTCCACCGAACTTCCGGTGTCGATCAAGACTCGTGAGACGTCATGGTCGTTGATATCCAACTCTACCACCAATGGGTCATCGTGAGGTTGGTCAAGGCCTTCGGCGTCTTTTTCGTAAAAAGCGATCCGATCGTCGTTTTCGGTGATCGGTTCCCGCGGTTTTGACTCCTTGTCTCCTCTTCTCAGGAACGCTTTTATCGAGGCCACTGTGTCCCGGCAGTACTGAGATCCTCCGATGATCATGTGGATCCTTCTGCGGTTAGCGGCGGAGTCGTTTCCGTTTGGTCTCCTCCCTCGTTTGGGGGTATCCTCGTCGGGCCTTTCGGGACGTTCCTGGTTGGGTCGTTCGTCCGGGGCACCAGCACCTTCTTCGATAGCTCCGAGACTCTCGAGGGTCACTCCGTTTCCGAGCTCCCCGGCTAACAGCTTTGCCACGAGCCTCCTTCCGACGGTTCTGCAGTTTTCGGTCGAGTGGCCTTTCGTCTTGTGGAAGGTACAGAAGGCGTTTTCGTCGAATCCTGGTCGAGTCCATGTATTCCATGGTCCCTTGTTGCGCTCATTATTCGGTCTCTACGTGTTTATCTGGTAGTTATGTGCTCCGCCCGGGTTGGGTTCTTCATCTCGGCTGGTTCGCGTACTTCTTCTCTCGTTTGGAAAGTTAGAAGGTTGCACCGTGCCTTTGGCGACCAATTAGAGGAGGCAGAATCCTGATTCCCTCTCTTCGGGTTTGAACCTAGCACGTCCCATAGCGTTGCGGAAGGCTGTCATGTGGGCCTTCGGATCAGTCGTCCCGTCGTAGAAGGGAATTCGGATTTTTCCCGGGTCAGAGAGTCTGACGCTAGTGATCCTCGAAGTGAACGGGATCTTTTGCGTTTCCTCTAGGACGCGGTCGATTTCCGGGGCCGCGCTTGTTGCTTTATGGACCTGCGACCTTACCTCCTTCATCTGACTTGTCGTGAGTTCTAGGCGGGCACGGAGCTCATCCAGCTCGTCCCTTCGGCTAGCGGATTGATTAGCTCTGGCCTCTCGTTCCTCCTTTTCCTGCTCTTCGATCCAGCGGAGCTCTTCTTCGTCCGCGTTCAGATCTCCAGCCTCGTCGTCAGTTTCGTTTTCGGCTCTGTTCGTGACGTCTCTCGAGTTCTCGCCGTTGGTCACCGTGGAAGTTGGCCGTTCGGCTGTTCGCCCAGTGGTGCTCTTCCGGTACAGCGGGGGTGGTGCTGATAGCTCTTTCCTTGTTCCGACGGGGGTTTGTTCGTCTGGATTCTGACGGCCCGTGGGGTCTGCTCGCGGGGTGAAGACAAGGCGTCTTACTCCTAACGTCCGGGGGACGTGTGCTGGTTCTTGGGAAGCCGCTCTTTCTCGTGCGGCCGCTCTTTCTTGCCTGTTCTGCCTCTCCGCGATTTCGGCTACCATGTTCTGCAGTTCGGTGATTGCTGCGTTCTCCGGGGCGGTGTTGGCCGTTTCCGTGATGACTGGATCTTCGAGTGGCATTCCGTATCTGGCGAGGGCCCTGGGGGAAGTCCGGGATTTCGACTGCTCCGTCGGTGGATGTCCCGGCGGCGGTTGTTCCGGTTCCGGCCGCCAACGTGCTAATGGCGGGAAGTCCCACTCCGGTTGCTGCTCCGGTTGGTTGGTTGGTGATGTCGTCAGTTCTTCTGGTCATTGTCTTCGTTCGGTATCCTTTTCGTTCTTAGGGTTAAGAATATTTCTCGTCCCCACAGACGGCGCCAAACTGTGAGAGCCGAAACTCACACTGTCAAAACTTATATTTAATGGGGGCTCGAAAATTCTATTTATAAAGAACTAAAGGACCGAAAATGCCAAAAAGATGAAAAGGGAGATTTTATTGATATTTTCCGAAAGTACAAGGGAAATTAGCAAAAGCTGAATAGTCTTAAATTGCTAAAACTCCTAATACCCGGATCTGGGATGGGATTTACCCATACATGAGCGTACATATATATACTGGCAATCCTAGGAGGCTAAGACTTCAGATTTCCGATGTGGGACTTTGTCCTTCCTTCCAGCCGCCGACCTAAGCTTTCTGGGCCCGATTTCCGGCCCGAGAGTCTTCCGTGATCCATCCGCGCATTCTGACCCAAATCCGGCCCGCCGGTGAATAGTGACCCGATGAATAGTAAACCGGTGAATAGTAATCCGATGAATAGTAATCCAAATCTCGGTTTATGCTTAATTTGATTTTTCGGTTAACTTTGTCTCGGGATGAATAGTGTTTTTCAACGGTTTTTTCCGCGTTAACAGTGTTCCGGACGTTTTACGACTTCTGAGATTTGAGCCACCCGTTCTTTCGTTTGAACTTCCAGCCGCCGGTTTCGGTACTGATGGCCAGCCGCCGGTCCCTTTGGCTCATGTGCTCGGCGACTGGTCCATGGACGGCTGGACGTTCGTCACGGTCTTTCGGGGAATGTTCACGGACGGGTCGTGGAGTCAGAACATGCAAATGGACGATCTTCGGGTCGGTCCGGGCATAGAGTTATGTTTGGTCGGTCGACTGGACGCTGATCGGACGATGAGTCTTGACTTGGGAAATGATCGTGTGCATGTGATGAAGACCCGGCGGCTGGCACTTACCCCAGCCGCCGGTTGGTGTATCATGAAGATCCGGCGGCTGGCACTCATCTCAGCCGCCGGCCATGGTCGTGTGAGGACCCGGCGGCTGGCACTCATCCCAGCCGCCGGTTTCGGATGAGGAAGACCCGGCGGCCGACACTTATCCCAGCCGCCGGTTCGTATCTTGGATGGAACGTGGGCAGTTTGCCTTAGCTCGTCCGTCCCATGTTCGGATGAAGAAGACCCGGCGGCTGGCACTTATCCCAGCCGCCGGTTCGTATCTTGGATGGATCGTGGGCAGTTTGCCTTAGCTCGTCCGTCCCATGTTCGGATGAAGAAGACCCGGCGGCTGGGACAAGTGCCAGCCGCCGGTTTCGGACGAAGAAGACCCGGCGGCTGGCACTCATCCCAGCCGGCGGCTGGCACTCATCCCAGCCACCGGTTTCAGATGAAGAAGACCCGGTGGCTGGCACTCATCCCAGCCGCCGGTTCGTGCCTTGGACGGGTCGTGGGCAGTTTGCCTTAGCTTGCCCATTCCATGTTCGTGATTTGATCTCGACCTTGACTTCTCGTTCCGTCAATCTTCGAGGAGGGGATTTCGACCCCAACAGCAACGATGGTGGAGAGCGCAAAAACATATATCCTTCTTCTTCTCTTCTTCACTCTCTCGCTAACTCTCCTTCTCTCTCTCTCACTCTTCTACTACGGCGGCTGCAAATTAGGTAACGAAGATGGAGATGTGTACATCGATACACATATACACATTCGCGTAAAGAAAAAGAAGATGGGTCGCTATTGGGCCAGGGAAGATTTTTTTGAAACTGGGCCACATAAGGGATAGGGTCGTTACAAAAGAACTTTAATGTCCACCTTATAAAAGTTTAGAAAGCATATTTGGTCTTCAAAAAATGTCCTGTGAGATTTCTTTACAAAATTATTTTCGCAAAACGTCTTAAAAAGATAGGACGCGAAGCATGAGATACAAGTTTGTATTCCAAAAGAGCACTTTATTGTGTACCTTATAAAAACTTAGAAAGCATATTTGGTGTTCAACAAATGTCCTACGAGATTTCTCAACAAAACTATTTTCGCAAAACGTCTGATAAAGATAGAAACCGAAGCATGTGATACAAATGTGTTATCCAAAAGAGCACTTTATTGTGTACCTTATAAAAGCTTAAAAAGCAAATTATAGAAGCGTAGAATGCATATTTGGGATTCAAAAAATGTCATATGAGATTTCTTAACAAAACTATTTTCGCAAAAGGTCTAGCATAGATAGAACGTGAAGCATGGGATACAAGTTTATGTTCCAGAAGAGCACTTTAATATGTATCTTATAAAAGCTTAGAAACCATATTTGGGGATCAAAAAATGTCCTATGAGATTTCTAAGCAAAACTATTTTCGTAAAACATATTATAAAGATAGAACGCGAAGCATGGGATACAAATTTGTGTTCAAAAAGAGTACTTTAATGTCTACCTTATAAAAGCTTAGGAAGCATATTCGGGGTTCAAAAAATGTGCTATGAAATTTTCTAAACAAAACTATTTTCGCAAAACATCTTATAAAGATAGAACACGAAGCATGGGATACAAATTTGTGTTCCAAAAGAGCACTTTACTGTCTACATTATAAAAGCGTAGAAAGCATATTTAGGGTTCAAAAAATGTCCTATGAGATTTCTAAACAAAACTCTTTTACAAAACGTCTTGCAAAGATTGAACGCGAAGCATGGGATACAAGTTTGTGTTCCAAAATAGCACTTTATTGTGTATCTTACAAATGCTTAGAAAGCCAATTTGAGTTTCAAAAAATGTACTATGAGATTTCTAAACAAAACTATTTTAAAACACGTGTTATAAAGATAGAACGTGAAGTATGGGATACAATTTTGTGTTTCAAAGAAGAACTTTAATGTCCACCTTATAAAAGCTTAGAAAGCATATTTGGGGTTCGAAAAATGTCATATGAGATTTCTAAACAAAACTATTTTCGCAAAACGTCTTGCATAGATCGAACGCAAAGCATGGGATACAAGTTTATGTTCCAGAAGAGAACTTTAATGTCTACCTTATAAAAGCATAGAAAGCATATTTGGGGTTCAAAAAATGTCATATGAGATTTCTAAACAAAACTATTTTCGCAAAACGTCTTGCATGGACAGAATGCGAAGCATGGGATACTAATTTGCGTTCCAAAAGAGCACTTTATTGTGTATCTTATAAAAGCTTAGAAAGCATATATGGGTTTAAAAAAATGTACTATAAGATTTCTAAACAAAACTATTTTACAAATCGTCTTATAAAGATAGAACGCGAAGCATGTGATACAAGTTTGTGTTCCAAAGAAGAACTTTAATGTCCACCTTATAAAAGCTTAGAAAGCATATTTAGTGTTCAACAAATGTCCTGTGAGATTTCTTTACAAAATTATTTTCGCCAAACGTCTCATAAAGATAGGACGCGAAGCATGGGATACAAATTTGTGTTCCAAAAGAGCACTTTTTTGTGTACCTTATAAAAGCTTAGACAACATATTTGGTGTTCAACAAATGTCCTACGAGATTTCTTAACAAAACTATTTTCGAAAAACGTCTTATAAAGATAGAACGCGAAGCATGTGATACAATTTTGTTATCCAAAAGAGCACTTTATTGTGTACCTTATAAAAGCTTAGAAAGCATATTATTAAAGCGTAGAAAGCATATTTATGGTTCAAAAAATGTCATATGAGATTTCTAAACAAAACTATTTTCGCAAAAGGTCTTGCATAGATAGAACGAGAAGCATGGGATACAAGTTTATGTTCCAGAAGAGCAGTTTAATATGTATCTTATAAAAGCTTAGAAACTATATTTGGGGTTCAAAAAATGTGCTATGAAATTTTCTAAACAAAACTATTTTCGCAAAACATCTTATGAAGATAGAACGCGAAGCATGAGATACAAATTTGTGTTCCAAAAGAGCACTTTAATGTCTACCTTATAAAAGCGTAGAAAGCATATTTAGGGTTCAAAAAATGTCCTATGAGATTTTTAAACAAAACTATTTCGCTAAACGTCTTATAAAGATGGAACGCAAAGCATGGGATACAAGTTTGTGTTCCAAAGATGCACTTTAATGTCTACTTTATAAAAGCTTAGAAAGAATATTTGGTGTTCAACCAATGTCCTATGAGATTTCTTGACAAAACTATTTTCGCAAAACGTCTTATAGTGATAGAACGTGAAGCATATGATACAAGTTTGAGTTCCAAAAGAGCACTTTATTGTGTATCTTACAAAAGCTTAGTAAGCATATTTGGGTTTCAAAAAATGTACTATGAGAATTCTAAACAAAACTATTTTATAAAACGTGTTATAAAGATAGAGCGCGAAGCATGGGATACAAGTTTGTGTTTCTAAAAAGAACTTTAATGTCCACCTTATAAAAGCTTAGAAAGCATATTTGGTGTTCAACAAATTTCCTGTGAGATTTCTTTACAAAATTATTTTCGCGAAACGTCTTATAAAGATAGGATGCGAAGCATGGGATACAAGTTTGTGTTCCAAAAGAGCACTTTATTGTGTACCTTATAAATGCTTAGAAAGCATATTTAGTGTTCAACAAATGTCCTACGAGATTTCTTAACAAAACTATTTTCGCAAAACGACTTATGAAAATAGAACGCGAAGAATGTGATACAAATTTGTTATCCAAAAGAGCACTTTATTGTGAACTTTATAGCTTAGAAAACATATTATAAAAGCGTAGAAAGCATATTTGGGGTTAAAAAATGTCATATGAGATTTCTAAACAAAACTATTTTCGCAAAAGGTCTTGCATAGATAGAACGCGAAGCATGGGATACAAGTTTATGTTCCAGAAGAGCAGTTTAATATGTATCTTATAAAAGCTCAGAAACCATATTTGGGGTTCAAAAAATGTCCTATGAGGTTTCTAAACAAAACTATTTTCGCAAAACGTATTATAAAGATAGAACGCGAAGCATGGGATACAAGTTTGTGTGCCTTATAAAAGCTTAGGAAGCATATTCGGGGTTCAAAAAATGTGCTATGAAATTTTCTAAACATAACTATTTTCGCAAAACATCTTATAAAGAGAGAACGCGAAGCATGTGATACAAATTTGGGTTCCAAATAAGCACTTTAATGTCTACCTTATAAAAGCGTAGAAAGCATATTTGGTGTTCAAAAAATGTCCTATGAGATTTCTAAACAAAACTATTTCACAAAACGTCTTATAAAGATGGAACGCAAAGCATGGGATACAATTTTGTGTTTCAAAGATGCACTTTAATGTCTACTTTATAAAAGCTTAGAAAGAATATTTGGTGTTCAACAAAAGTCCTACGAGATTTCTTGACAAAACTATTTTCGCAAAACGTCTTATAGTGATAGAACGCGAAGCATAGGATACAAGTTTGTGTTCCAAAAGAGCACTTTATTGTGTATCTTATAAAAGCTTAGAAAGCATATTTGGGGTTCAAAAAAATGTCCTATTGGATTTCTAAACAAAACTCGTTTACAAAACGTCTTGTAAAGATAGAACGCGAAGAATGGGATACAAGTTTGTGTTCCAAAAGAGGACGTTATTGTATATCTTACAAAAGCTTAGAAAGCATATTTGGGTTTCAAAAAATGTACTGTTAGATTTCTAAACAAAACTATTTCTAAAAACGTTTTATAAAGATAGAACGCGAAGCATGGGATACAAGTTTGTGTTTCAAAGAAGAACTTTAATGTCTACCTTAAAAAAGTTTAGAAAGCATATTTGGGGTTCAAAAAATGCCATATGAGATTTCTAAATAAAAATATTTCCGCAAAACGTCTTGCATAGATAGAACGCGAAGCATGGGATACAAGTTTATGTTCCAGAAGAGCACTTTAATGTCTACCTTATAAAAGTTTAGAAAGCATATTTGGGGTTCAAAAAATGTTATATGAGATTTCTAAACAAAACTATTTTCGCGAAACGTCTTGCACGGATAGAACGCGAAGCATGGGATACAAGTTTATGTTCGAGAAGAGCACTTTAATATGTATCTTATAAAAGCTTAGAAACCATATTTGGGGTTCAAATAATGATCTATGAGATTTCTAAACAAAAATATTTTCGCAAAACGTATTATAAAGATAGAACGCGAAGCATGGGATACAAATTTGTGTTCAAAAAGAGCACTTTAATGTCTACCTTATAAAAGCTTAGGAAGCATATTCAGGGTTCAAAAAATGTGCTATGAAATTTTCTAAACAAAATTATTTTTGCGCAAAACATCTTATGAAGATAGAACGCGAAGCATGTGATACAAGCTTGTGTTCCAAAAGGGCACTTTAATGTCTACCTTATAAAACCTTAGAAGCATATTTGGGGCTCAAAAAATATCCTATGAGATTTCTAAACAAAACTATTTCGCAAAACGTCTTATAAAGATAGAACGCCAAGCATGGGATACAAGTTTGTGTTCCAAATATGCATTTAATGTCTACTTTATAAAATATTGGAAAGAATATTTGGTGTTCAACAAATTTCCTATGAGATTTCTTAACAAAACTATTTTCGCAAAACGTCTTATAAAGATAGAACGCGAAACATGGGATACAAGTTTGTGTTCCAAAGAAGAACTTTAATGTCTACCTTATAAAAGCTTAGAAACCATATTTGGTGTTCAACAAATGTCCTATGAGATTTCTTAACAAAACTATTTTTCGGAAAACGTCTTATAAAGATAGAACGCGAAGAATGTGATACAAGCTTGTGTTTCAAAGAAGAACTTTAATGTCCACCTTATAAAAGCTTAGAAAGCATATTTGGTGTTCAGAAAATGTCATATGAGATTTCTAAACAAAACAATCACTGCAACGTTTTTTTAAAAGGTTTTCAAAATCATTCTCGCCCAAACCTAATCTAGTTCAAACACTCCAGAAAGATCCTCACCATCTCAACGAGATACTTGTTGGTGTTCCAGGCTGCAAGACCTAAGAAGAGGCAGTAAGACCGGTGGCAAGCCGTAGAAAGTATCAACCTGAAATTGGTAAGTATCCTTCTAGCATGTGTTTATACCTAGATTAAACATGGCGTCTTCGTTTAGAAAACTTTTTAAACCTAAACATGCAGCGTCTACTTCCAGTACAACAATTAATTCAAGGGAAATTATGACAAAGATAACTACTTTTAATAATGAAATATCAAAAAACCAATTACCACATATTAACCCAGAAAACATATATCAAATTGGTACTTTCGATTTTAAAACCGCATATGCAATAAAAGAACATGAACAAACTCTATCTCTTCAAAACGAATTTGAAGAAATAAAACTATTATCATCCATAGCGTTAGATAAATATAAACAAAAAGGATTTAACTATATCCATTTCGGATTAGTTCAAATAGCAATAAAACCATTATCGAGAACTGGTATAGATTCACCTATACTTATGCTATTACGAGATAAAACTCTTTTAAAATTTGAGGATTCACTCCTTGGAGCAGTCCAAACGAATCTATGCAATGGAGCAGTTTATTTTAATTGTGCCCCTAATTTCCAAGTAAGTCTACATGACCCAACCATAATCAACACTCTAGTATTAAACGTTCATCTACCTGAAATAAAATTTCAGAACGAACGACATGGATATTTACTACTCTATAGAATTTATTTCAAACAATCAACATCGGAATTTAATCCAAGATGTTTATTACAAGACGATAAAGGTGAAACAACTATTTTAGCGGCACACAGTAAAGATACGCCAACAGCTACTTATGCACCTAAGCAATTAAAGTAGACTGAAATAACCATTCCAGATCAATGGAAATTAGAAATAACTCAACCCCCAAGAAATTTTGAACAAAAAAATATATCAAGAATACTTGAACAAAGGGACGGAAAAATATTATTACAATTTGGATCATATAAAGACCCATTACCACCTAGAGTTAGTTCATATCATTCAAGAAGTTCCTTTAATGAGTACTGTGCTCCTTCAAGAGCATCATTTTCCGAATACCACACTGGTCAATCTAGTGCAGACTCGGAAATTGAAAGCGTAAATCAAAATAAACAAAACAACCCAATTAAGTTTAACTCACCTATAGCTGAACCCGAAAATTTATACCCAACTTCCCCTACGCAATCAGATTTTGACAAATCCATAAATGTTATAACAAAAATTATGAAATAGATAAACAATATATTAGAGAAGATTTCTATTCAAAAGAAAATGACGAAAAACGCGAATGGTATTTTTGAACATTCTCTAAACAACAAACTAAAGAATTTAGGGAAAATTGGTATGAGTACATGACATTAAAAGAAACTAATATTCCATTTTTTACATGGTTTGAAACATATTCAACAATTTATAATATTACATATCCATTTAAATCAATAAATGTAAATTCATCACCAAGCCAAATATGGGAACAAGTGGACGGAAATAAAATTAAATCCATACACCCACCATTAAATGATTTAAAAATAACTACAAGTAATCGACAAATTATTGCAACACCCTTTAAAACCAGTGCTAATAGAGATAATAAAGAACCAATATTAATGCAAGACATTAAATCAATATACGAACAAAATAATTATCACAGTCAAATATTATATACTGTTGCCAAACAAATAGATAATATCGATAGAAATATAAATTATGAAACTAAGGCAATAGAACGTAAAGAACCAACTATATCACATCCTTTCTCTTCGACATCTACGCCCATATTCAAAACCACATCTAATTCAATTAAATTTCCAGAAAATGAATTATTAAAATCAATTGCTTCTAGATTAGATACACTAGACAAAAGCAAAGGAATTAACAATATTGATGAAGATGACGATACAACTAGTCAAACATCTGTACAAACCGAAAGTGATAATCAAGAAATAAATCGAATAAAAAATAAAATAACAAGACATAACAATATGAAATCCAGAACACCTTATTACAAAAGACATAGTCCACCTGATTTATTATTTGAAGAACACCATAAATATTCTCATAATGTATATACTGGAGATGGTATATATGAATGGAATATAGATGGACGTTCGGAATACGAAATAATGAATTTATTCCAAGAAATGGGTATAGCTGCTATAGCTTACAAAGCAAAAGGAAATTCAGATAAACAAGCATGTGTCCTGTTAATAACCGGATTTAATGGAACACTAAAATATTGGTGTGACAATTCCATCGATCCAATTCATCAAGACTCAATAATCAATCACGTTGAAATAAAAAGAGTAGAAGACGAAAATGGTCTGTACGAAGAAGTAGAAGTTCAAAACGCAGTAGAAGTGTTAATCCACACTCTAACTATGCACTTCATAGGGAATCCTAACGAAGAGCTAGAAAGCAAAAAAATAGTATTAACAAATTTAAGATGTCCAACTCTAGGAGATTTCAAATGGTATAAAGATATATTTGTAACAAACATTTTTCAAAGAAACGATTGTAATCAACCTTTCTGGAAAGAACGGTTTATCCCCGGATTACCATCTTTCTTTGCAGAAAAATTAATCAGCAAATTAAAAGATATATCTGGAGGACAACCTGTCCCCTGGAATACAATCACATACGGTCAACTATTCGCATTTATTAAAAAAGAAGGATTAGCTATATATCAAGAACATAAAGACAAAAAACGAAATGATAAATTCTAATTTAAACAAACCATGGGTTCTTTCTGTAAACAATATGAATATAATGAACTTAATCCACCCTCTAGAGTAAAACGATTAAAGTACAGGCAAAGAAATAATAAAAATAAACATTATCACAAAGAAAAGAAATATAAAAGAAATTTTAATAAATCAAATGATCAATATTACTCAAAAAACAAGAAATATCAGTCAAAAGATAAACAAAAAATCTATTGCTGGAATTGTAAAAGACCTGGACATAAGTCTAATGAATGTAAAATGAAAAAGAAAATAAATGAAATATTTAAAGAACAGCCAGATATTCAAGAAAAGTTAACTAAGTTATTATTATCAGATATAGAGGAAGAAGATATTAGCAGTGAATACTCAATTAACGAGATTGAAAATCCAAGTACTTCATTATGTAACTGCAAATTAATCAATGTAATAACAAGAGAAAATGATAAACAATTTTTACTAGATATTATAGACAAAATAGAAGATTCTACTATTAAAAAGGAATACCTGCTAAAATTAAAAGAAATAATAACTCAAGAACATCAACTAACTTCTCCACAAGCATTTAGTTTAAATAAGATATTTCAAAAATATCCAACTCAAAGTCTATTTAAACAAGTAACGACTGGAGAATTGCAAAATGAAGTCAAAAAATTAAAATCAGAAATAAAAGATTTACAACTACTAGCAAATCAGCAAAACTTGAAGCATTTACAATTAGAAGCCCGATTATCTTTAATAGAATTAAAAAATAATAGTAGTTCTGCATCATCCAGTAAACAAGGCATAAAATTTCAAGAACCAGAAGAAAATGAAGAATATATTCAAATAATTAACAAGATAAGCTATCAAAAATGGTACACTAATATTACTTTACATATAGGTCATAATTTTAAAATAGAAGTAATAGCACTTATGGATACAGGTGCAGACTATAACTGCATCCGTGAAGGAGTAATACCCACAAAATATTATGAAAAAACTACTGAACGTCTAAGTGGCGCTAATGGTAGTAACCTACAAGTAAAATATAAACTACCATGCGGAAAAATATGTAATCAAGGATACTGTTTTAAAAATTAATTCATCTTAGTACAAAATCTTACACAAGAAGTAATATTGGGTACACCATTTTTTACGCAAATATATCCATTTAAAGTAACGGAATCAGGAGTAACTACAAAAGTAGTAGGAACGAAATTGTCATTTAAATTTCTATCTCCTATGAAAACAAAAGAAGTCTTAAGTCTTCAACAAAACACTATACAAAAAACAATTAATCTAATAAAAGGAAAACAGAATCATATTCAATATTTACAAGATGAAATAAAACATAAAAAATAGAAGAACAATTATCTACACCATACGTATTAGAAAAAATCAAATCAATAGAAAAAGAATTGTTAAGTCAAGTATGCTCAGATCTACCAAACGCATTTTGGGAGAGAAAACAACATTCTGTTGAACTCCCTTATATAAAAGATTTTAACGAAAAAACCATACCAACTAAAGCCCGACCAATTCAAATGAATAAAGAATTATTAGAACATTGCAAAATAGAAATAAAAGATTTATTAGATAAAAAACTAATCAGGCAATCCAAGTCACCTTGGAGTTGCTCAGCTTTTTATGTCAATAATCAAGCTGAGAAAGAACGTGGAGTACCACGACTAGTAATTAACTATAAACCATTAAATGATGTATTACAATGGATAAGATATCCCATCCCCAATCAAAGAGATTTATTAAAACGACTATATAATGCAAAAATTTACTCAAAATTCGATATGAAAAGCGGATTTTGGCAAATACAAATTGCCGAAAAAGATAAATACAAAACGGCATTCACAGTACCATTCGGACACTATGAATGGAATGTAATGCCTTTCGGATTAAAAAATGCACCATCTGAATTTCAACACATAATGAATGACATATTTAATAATTATTCAAAATTCACTATTGTCTATATTGATGACGTATTGGTATATTCGACATCAATAGATCAACACATTAGTCATTTAAATACATTTCTAAATGTAGTAAAAAAACATGGCTTAGTCCTATCAGCAAAAAAGATGTTTCTATTCCAAACAAAAATTAGATTCTTAGGACATAATATATATCAAGGAACAATAACACCTATTTCAAGATCTATAGAATTTGCTGATAAATTCCCTGATGAATTAAGGGAAAAAACACAATTACAAAGATTTTTAGGATGTTTAAATTACGTCTCAGACTTTTTTACCCAACTTAAGGAAAACTCTCCAACCATTATTCCAACGTCTTCAAAAAAATCCTAAACCCTGGTCAAACCAGCATACGAATTTAGTTAAACAAGTCAAACAAAAGGTCAAAACCCTTCCTTGTTTATCCTTACCAAATCCCGAAGCAGAAATGATTGTAGAAACAGACGCTTCAGAAATAGGATATGGAGGAATACTAAAACAAAAACTTCCAGAATCCACCCAAGAATCTATAATTAGATTCCATTCGGGTATTTGGTTGGGGCCATAGAAAAACTATTCCACAGTTAAAAAAGAAGTTCTTTCAATAGTCAATTGTATTTCTAAATTTCAAGATGACCTAATAAATAAAAAATTCCTATTACGAGTCGATTGCAAATCGGCAAAAGAAATATTGCAAAAGGATGTCAAAAATTTGGTCTCAAAACAAATATTTGCTAGATGGCAAGCCATTTTATCAGTCTTCGATTTTGATATTCAATATATTAAAGGAGAAAATAATTCTTTACCCGACTTTCTAACTAGAGAATATTTGCAGGGTAAAACAGCAGCAACACCTCCAAATATCCAAGATGAGTGAAAACAAGAGCAAAAAGCCGATGACCGCATCAGACTATATCAAGAATCAGCCACATCTACAGGGAAAACCCCTCACTACTCAAAATACTTTCTCTGCCCTTGCAGAGTTCCCTCCTTTATCTTATTCAAAAGCAGTAGCTCCAGAAAAGGGTCAACCCTCATCCTCTACACAAACCCCATATACCAAATCAGACTATTATGTCAAACCACAAAAACAGCATCTTATGACAACCCGATTCATAAACCAATAACACTAAAAGAGTTAACTGCTCTCACTAACAATATTTATTACCCAGACAGTCTATATCCAACAGATAACCTTATCAAAAATCGTACATTTTACGAGTATATTCTAGTAGACTCTCGCTCTGTCAAGATAATCCATTATCCCGACAAAAATGATCCAAACACAATCGCCTATTCCACTTGCAAGATACTCCGTATTTGCTCTACTCAAGACCTAGGCTTTCTCCATCACCATACTACAAAATCCTTTTCAACACCCGGATATCATATTCACGGATACACTTATATAGATTACAAAAATGCCTTTTTTAATGTATTTTATCTTAGGCCATACACGCATTCCTGGTTCATTACTTTTGACCAGAAATGTCCTAAAGAAGTTCCAGGCTGGTTCCATGAATGGTGGTACTGGCTCGGTCCATCTGATCAAATATACCCAACAGAAATAGTCAAATCATCCCTACCATACTACCTCAAACACCTACCACCACAGCCAGTAGGCCCATTCAACAAAATAGCCTTTCATATAGACATGGGTATTCCATGGATTTTATCCTGGCACTTTAATGTCACCCTACTCTTACAAGATATGCCATACTCCCTAGTCAAAGAATATCGAGTAAAATGGTGGGATAAATACAACTTCGATCGTTGTTCCCTCACCAACATTCAAAAATACTTCCAGATATGTAAACAAGTAACCACCGCTGTTCGTACAGTATCCCAATCCATCCCATTACTTACTCCTAGCCAACTTACTCAACCTCCTCCAAAACCATCTCAAAGTCATACTCAATCAACAAGTTCCTCGGACTCCAGAAAATCTACAAAAAAAAAAACAACGAACAAATTAAACAACTCCTTGCGGCAATAGCAAAACAAATGGAGACTTCCGATTCCGATGACGATGCCTATCAAGATGATCTAATCGGCGGACAAGATCCATTTGAAGAATAAAAAAAAAAAAAAAAAACCCAATAGTATTGTATATTATCTATAATTTTCTATCCATGTATATTCTAGTAGACTCTGTATATTATTTACACAATTTTATTATTTACCAGTTAAATTTTCAGAAATAATCTACAAAGTATATCTCTGTACAAAAGCCAAACGCTATCAACACACAGGTCAAACATACCCGGAAATGGGACCCACCAAGACGTAAGCAATGACGTCAGCAATGACGTAAGCAATGACGCAAGAAACTGTCGGCACCATAGGATGAACGACACGTGTCAATAGAGTGTCGGCACCATCGGATGTATGACACGTATCAAGGACTCCACTAAGCAATCTCGTCTATAAATACGAAGGCCAACCAAGACGGAGAGGCAAGCGATCTTCGCGCAACCTTCTCTCACAACAAACGCTCTCCCTTCTCTCTAAAAGATTCCTTTGTAATCTTTAATTTTCAAGCTTTCTTTATTAAAGATTAGAACGCGAAAGATGGGATACAAGTTTATGTTCCAGAAGAGAACTTTAATATGTATCTTATAAAAGCTTATAAACCATATTTGGGGTTCAAAAAATGTCCTATGAGTTTTCTAAACAAAACTATTTTCGCAAAACGTATTATAAAGATAGAACGCGAAGCATGGGATACAAATTTGTGTTCAAAAAGAGCACTTTGATGTCTACCTTATAAAAGCTTAGGAAGCATATTCGCGGTTCAAAAAATGTGCTATGAAATTTTCTAAACAAAACTATTTTCGCAAAACATCTTATAAAGATAGAACGCGAAGAATGGAATACAAATTTGTGTTCCAAAAGAGCACTTTAATGTCTACGATATAAAAGCGTAGAAAGCATATTTGGTGTTCAATAAATGTCCTATGAAATTTCTTAACAAAACTATTTTCGCAAAACGTCTTATAAAGTTAGGACGCGAAGCATGAGATACAAGTTTGTGTTCCAAAAGAGCAGTTTATTGTGTACCTTATAAAAGCTTAGAAAGCATATTTGGTGTTCAGCAAATGTCCTGTGAGATTTCTTAACAAAACTATTTTTCGGAAAACGTCTTATAAAGATAGAACACGAAGCATGGGATACAAATTTGTGTTCCAAAAGAGCACTTTATTGTGTATCTTATAAAAGCTTATAAAGCATATTTGGGTTTCAAAAAATGTACTATGATATTTCTAAACAAAATTATTTTACAAAACGTTTTCTAAAGATAGAACGCGAAGCATGGGATACAAGTTTGTGTTCCAAAATAGCACTTTATTGTGTATCTTACAAATGCTTAGAAAGCATATTTGGGTTTCAAAAAATGTACTATGAGATTTATAAACAAAACTATTTTTAAAAAACGTGTTATAAAGATAGAACGCGAAGCATGGGATACAAGTTTGTGTTTCAAAGAAGAACTTTAATGTCCACCTTATAAAAGCTTAGAAAGCATATTTGGGGGTCAAAAAATGTCAAACGAGATTTCTAAACAAAACTATGTGAGAGCCGAAACTCACAATGTCAAAACTTATATTTTGTGGGGGCTCGAAAATTTTATTTTAAAGAACTAAAGGATCGAAAATACAAAAAGAGATATTTTATTGATAATTTCCGGAAGTACAAAAATAATTAGCAAAAGCTGAAAAATCTTATATTGCTAAAACTCCTAATACTCGGATTTGGGATGCCTTTGACCCTTACATGAGCGTACATATATATACTGACAATCCTAGGGTACTAAGACTTCATATTTTCGATGTGCGACTTTGTGGTTTCTTCCCAGCCACCAACCTAATCCTTTTGGGCCAGAAATCCGGCCCGAAAATCTTCTGTGATCCACCTGCACGTTCTGACCCAAATCTGGCTCGCCTTTTATAACCGATGAGTAGTAAACCGTGAATAGTAATTCGATGAATAGTAATCCGAATCTCAGTTTAGACTTAATTCGATTTTGCGGTTAACTTTGTCCCGAGATGAATAATGTTTTTAACGGTTTTTCCAGATTGAACTGTGTTCCGAACGTTTTACGACTCTTGAGATTTGAGCCGCCTGTTCTTTATTTGAACTTCCAGCCGTCGGTTTTGGTATTGATGGCCAGCCGCCGATTCCTTTGGTTAGTGTGTTCGGGTGACTGGTCCATAGACGGCTGGACGTTGTCACGGTCTTTTGGACAATGTTTATGGACGTTTTGTAGTCAGAAAATGCAAATGCCTAATCTTCGAGTCGATCCGGGCTTAGAGTTATGCTTGATGATCGGTCGACTGGAAAATGTTCGGATAACGAGTCTTGACTAAGACATGATCGTGGGCGGCTGGCCTTATCCCAGCCGCCGGACCGTGATGGAAAGAGACGTGGGCGGCTGGCCTTATCACAGCCGGTGGAGCATGCTTGAAGGAGACGTGGGCGTCTGGCCTTATCCCAGCCGCCGGACCAAGCCTCGGAGGGAACATGGGTGGCTGGCCGTATCCCAGCCGCCGGCCCTTGCCTTGGATGAGACGTGGGCAGCTGGCCTTATCCCAGCCGCCGGACCGAGCCTCGGAGGGAACATGGGCGGCTGGCCGTATCCCAGCCGCCGGCCCTTGCCTTGGATCGTCCACGGGCGGCTGGCCTTGTTCCAGGTCGTTCGTCGGACTGACCGTGGGCGGCTGGCCTTGTCCCAGCCGCCGGGTCGTGTCTCGGACGGGTCGTGGGCAGTTGGTCTTTGCTTGCCCGGTCCGATCCCGGGATAAAGTCCATTTGATCTTGACCTTGACTTCTCGTTTCATTAATCTTCGAGGAGGGGATTTCGACCCCAACAGTTAGCCCCCCCCAGCTCTTTGCTTCCGTGGTTTGGAGAAAGGAGCTCCGAGCTGAGAGTTTTGTCAGCATTGATCGAAACGGGATTGCAAGGAGTTTTTCCGTTCGTCTGCTCCTCTTTAGTGTCTTGTCAAAGTACAGTCCATCATGTTCATACGAAAGTTCGTTCCATGTTTGATATATCAAAGGAGTGGTTTCATTTTCATTTTTTCACACTCTTCTTCTCTCTTCAAATTTTTCCTTTTTGAAATGGAAGATGAAACAGGTTCTCCTTTCGAACTCAACTTTGATGCGATACAGAATAGCAAGTTTGATTTTGATTATATGTCCGCGGAGCAGGACGCAGTACTTGTGGAAGATCTGCTGGCGGCTAGAGAAGATGCCATTCCACAAGCGGCTTCCGGTCCCGAAGGTGTTCCTCAGTGGGCGGCTGGCCCTAGCAACGCTCAGGGGGCGCTCAGTTTTGCCAACGTTCCGCAATGGGAGCCCGTCCAGGAAGAAATCCAGCAACGGGCGGCTGGTATTGAAAGTGCGCTTACGAGGGCGGCTGGCGTTGAAAACTCGAAGTGTAGGGCGTCCGGCTCGAAGACGGTGTCCGGCTCGGAGCGGGCGGCTGGCTCTAAGAGCACTTCCAAGAGGGCGGCTAGCGTAGTGGCTGTGTCAAGGTAGGCGCCTGGCTCTGGATGTGTCTTAGAGAGGGCGTCCGGCTCTTGTCGAGATGGTGTCGACGGCGTCTCGCCACGGGTTAGTGGAGTTTGTGGCATTTGGACTCCTCCTCAACAAGTCGAGGACAACGGCAGATGGCATGCATGGCCTTCCTGATCTCTGGTCCCCTCCGAACATCATCGTGCTTGGCCAGAGACAGGTGACGACTCAGCCATATCCGGAGAGGAAGTCAGGTCAGATCACCCGGAGGTGCCCATCTTTGTGCATCCGGAGATGATGTCCGAGTGTCGTTCTCCCGGGAAAGCCAATGCCTATTGGGGCAAGGATATTTTCGCTTGGCGGTTTAAGAAGCCTGGACCGTCTTCAGGATACAGGATGATATCTGCGAGATTCAAGCTTGGACCCACTCTGAGCGATCGGGACTCTTTGGCCGAGCTTAGATACGACTTCCGGGTTTCGGAAGGGATTAAGTTTCGCATCCCGAAGGATGGAGATAGAATAAATAAGGCGCCCAAAGGATATTTCGGGATGCACGAATCGATGTTCTACGAGGCTTTCCTTTGGTTCCCGATCCGAGGAGCTATCTTCGAATTTCTCGAATTGTATGGGGTTTCGATCTCACAACATGTTCCTACTGCTATGAGGATTTTGATTGGACTTGTGGTCCGTTGTGCTGAATGCGGAATCAAGTTGGAAGACGACCTTATACGGAATTTCTTTTCCTTGAGGAAGACTTCTACCTCTGATCTTTATTGCTCGGTTAACGTTCGGAAGAACGTGAATTGCTTCTACACCGGCCTTCGGAGTAATTGCAAAGCTTCGAGGAATCAGTTTTTCTACGTGAAGCGCAGCCCGCTCACGGTTAGTCCCGATTACGGCGGACCGGTTAGAACTGAGTGGAATGTGCCACGTAAGCGTTTCGTCTTTTGTTAATTTGCTTTCTATATATTGTCTTCATTCCTTTGTTTCATCCTTCACAATTTCATTTCTCACAACCTTGCATTTTTTTCTTTTCTTCTTTCTTTAGTTCGTGATCCTTTCGCTCGCAGAGTTTCCGGAGTTGAAGATATCTTTGTGGAAGTTGATAAAAAAAAAGATAGATTGGGAGTGTCCTGATCTTTGGCGCCGCTTTCTTGACGCAAAAGATATTCTAGAAGGGCGCGCTCCTCCAAAGGGTCCCGACTTCGTTGATCCGATGGCGACATATCCTGGCATGGAGGGTGTCTGGATGTATCGCTAGCAGAAATATGGTGAAGCTGGACCGTCTGGAGAGGCGGGTGAGTTCGACCCGGCGTCTGGCTTTGTTTTACCATTCAGGTCTGATTTCCACGGGGATGGCATCCCCGAGGAACAAGTAGCCGTTCCTAAGGGTTCTGATTGTGCCGCTGTGGCTGATAAAGGGAAAGGAACTTCCAACAGCCCGGATCGTCCGAGGAGGGTCGAGGCGTCCGATCCTGGTCTCCTTTTTGACGCTCGCAAGGCGGCGGGAGGAGATCCAGCTGAATCCGAGAAGGTCGTGGATTACTTTGGAGCATCGGCTCCGGCCTATGCTGTCCCGTTCGATCGTTCAGTGGCTTATGGAGACTTATCCTCCGGCCTCATGATGGTAATCCCTTCCTTCTTTGGATTTGTTTTGACGTAGTTTGGTCTTTGCTGATATTTTCTTTTCTTCGATTCAGGTTGCCACTCGAGCTCACGCGATCCAGGTTGCCTTAGAGGCATCGAAAAGGACTCCCGGAAGGAGGACAAAAAGATTAAGGCCCTGGAGGTCAAGCTTATGAACGCGGAGAAGAGGTCTCTGAAGGAACTCAAGAAGGCGCTTGCTGAGGCTGAGCGGATAATGGAGCTGGCGCTGAAATGCTGCCGCTGGGAGTTGGTCGAGAAGTACCGTCTCCGTATTCAGGGCGCTAAAGCTGCTCTTGCGCCGATGCGTCAGGCTAAGTAGGGCGAGACTGCTTTGTCTGAGGTTGGGTCGAACCTTGGTCTGGTCCGGGACATCAAGTCCGGGAAGTCCAAGGTCGAGGAGGAGGAGAAGAAGTTGGAGGATTCGCTGGAGCAGCTCAAAGGAGGATTTTGGGTCGGCTCCTATGATCGGTGTGAGAGCCGAAACTCACACTGTCAAAACTTATATTTAGTGGGGGCTCGAAAATTCTATTTATAAAGAACTAAAGGACCAAAAATGCAAAAGAGAGATTTTTATTGATATTTTCCGAAAGTACAAGGGAAATTAGCAAAAGCTGAATAGTCTTAAACTGCTAAAACTCCTAATAATCGGACTTGGGATGGATCTAACTCTTACATGAGCGTACATATATATACTGACAATCCTAGGAGGCTAAGAGCATCACCATTGATAGTATGGAGAAGAGTTTCTCAAAATATAGTTAAATAATAAAAAATATAAAACTCATATGGGTATCTCAAACTTTGAAATTTCAGCCCAATAGTTTCTCATAATATCTCATTTGAGAAGTTAATCTCAACTTTGAGATACCCAATCAATATTAAATTAATATTTTCTGATGTCATCATTTGGGTAGATACTCTACTAGAAACGCCGATGGACTTGCTCTAAGACTTCAGATTTCCGATGTGGGACCTTGTCTTTCCTTCCCAGCCGCCGACCTAAGCTTTTTGGGCCTGATATCAGGCCCGAGAGTCTTCCGTGATCCGTCTGCGCATCCTGACCCAAATCTCGCCCGCCGATGAATAGTAATCCGAATTTCGGTTTAGGCTCTATTCGATTTTTCGGTTAACTTTGTCTCAGGATGAATAGTGTTTTTCAACATTTTCCCGCATGAACAGTGTTCCGAGCGTTTTACGACTTCTGAGATTTGAACCGCCCATTTTTTGTTTGAACTTCCAGCCGCCGGTTTTGGTATTGATGGCCAGCCGCCGGTTCCTTTGGCTCGTGTGCTCGGCGACTGGTCCATGGACGGCTGAACATTCGTCACTGTCTTTCGGGGAATGTTTATGGACGTTTTTGGAGTCAAAATATGCAAACGGATAGTCTCCGGGTCGGTCCGTTATGTTTGACGGTCGGTCGACTGGACGATGTTCGGATAATGAGTCTTGACTTGAGAAATGATCGTGGGCATATGACGAAGACCCGGCGGCTGGCCTTATCCCAGCCGCCGGCCGTGGACGAAAGAAGACCCAGCGGCTGGCCTTATCCCAGCCGCCGGTCGCGGATGAAGGAAGACCCGGCGGCTGGCCTTATCCCAGCCGTCGGTCGTGGATCAAGGAAGACCCGGCGGCTGGCCTTATCCCAGCCGCCGGTCGCAGATGATGGAAGACCCGGCGGCTGGCCTTATCACAACCGCCGGTCGTGGATCAAGAAAGACCCGGCGGCTGGCCTTATCCCAGCCGCCGGCAGAGGAACCAAGAAGACCCGGTGGCTGGCCTTATCCCAGCCGCCGGTTCATGTCTTGGACGGATCGTGGGCAGCTTGCCTTAGCTCGTCCGTTCCATGTTCTGGATAAGTTCCATTTGATCACGACCTTGACTTCTCGTTCCGTCAATCTTCGAGAAGGGGATTTCGACCCCAACAGTTAGCCCCCCAGCTCTTCGTTCTCGTAGTCCAGGACGATGAGCTTTAAGCCCAGGTTTTATCGGGATTGATCGAAACGGAAAATTGCCTTTTTTCTTCTCTTTCCTTTTTTTTTTGTGAAAAAAAATTTCCTTTTCGTATGAAGGACTAGTGGGCGGTTTGCTCGGAATTGGAAAGACTCAATTCCTACTTGAACTAGGACTCGAACCATCCGGCTATATATATGGACCCTTCCTTCTTATTTTCCCCCACGAGTTCTTTCTTTTGTCGAGTGCTCTTTCCGTTTTATTTGAACTTTACATAATGGTTAGGCAATCTTTTCGCGAGTGGAGGCTGGTGGAGAAGAAGGGTGAGGCAAATAAACTTGGGAAAGACTCTAAGGATAAGACGGCGGCTGGCTCTTCTGGATCGGGATTGGCCGACGGTAGTCAAGATATTCCTCCACCGGAGTGGCCCGCGGATAAGTTGGCGGTATCCACCGTTGTGGTCACTCCTCTGAAGAAGGAGGCTATTCTTGAACGAAGTATCGCGAGGCGTTTGCCAAGGCTAAAGCGGCGGCTGGCGGATCACCTATGGTCTGAGCGATGAAGACGCCTGTTGTGCCAAAAACAGGCGGATTGCCTGCTGACCCTGGAGTGAAAAATTCTTCTCCCGAGGCTCGGCGTATGGGTCCTTTGGCAGGGCTTGCTTTTCCTGAGGCTGTTTGTAAAAATCGTCGTCAGTCCGCTAGGAGATTTTCGGTGATCACGGATGCTAGTTTCAAGTTTCCTTCTTGTGATAGTCTGGATGAGCCTGAGAAGTACGAGGATATGGCCTTGAGCGGGATGAAGGTTTATCTATTCTTGCCCTTCTTTTCTTCTTTTTTTTTTTTTTTACTGACTCCTCCCTCTTTTTGTTTTAGTTCATGTCTTCCGTGAACAAGTGCATCAGCACGTATGATGCTTCTGTCCGTGGAATCCGCAAGCGCGCTGAGGAAGCTCGGGAGGATGCTCGGCTAGTGAGGAGGAAACTCAACGAACTTGAAGCGACGTCTTCGCATCGGGCCAAATCGATCGAGAAGGAGCTCGCTTCGTTGCGAGCGGAAAAAGCCGAGGCATTGCAGTTCAAGACCCGTCAAGAGGCCAAGGATGCGCGTCATGCTAAGGAAGTGCAGGCTTTGAAGGACCAGATGCGCATCATGCTAAGGAAGTGCAGGCTCTGAAGGGTGCGCAATTCGAAGGTGCAACGGGCTTACGCGGACGGCCGCAAGGCTTCCGTTGCGAAATTCCGTGACTTTTTGGATGCGCTAAAAGAAGACCTTGGGTCTTTGTCTGAGGCAAGGAACAAGGAAGTAGATTTGGCTCAGATAGAGAGTAATGTCAAACTTGTCGCGTTGCTACAGGGGACTGATCCTCCCAGTTTGGACGAGGAGAAGGCGAAATTGTCCACATGGATGAACGAGTTCGATAAGTCTGCAGTTCGGTTTGATGATGTGATCGCTCGAATTCGTGGGAAGATTGATTCTCAGTTGTGCCCAGCCCACAAGGATGACAATGTTTCAATACCCGAGGAAAGATCTGTCGAAGAGGAGGCTACTTCTCTCGGGGTGGTTGATCTATCGGGATCGAACGAGTCTGTTCCCGGAATCTCGGATATTGCTCTTGCCAAGGCGTTTGGTTCTGATCCTTGACCATGCGGTGGTTGTTCTTTCTAGTTATTTTTTGAGTTTTTGGCTTTTATTTATAGATTTATGTTATGGACGACCTGATTTTTGGTCTGGACCGATTTTTCTTTGCTTTCAATAAAGATAAGCTTTCGAGATTTTCGTTTTGCCGTATACTTTCCTTTTGTGCGAAGGTCCAGGTTGGATGATCATGGGCGGCTGGGTTTAGTCCGAGACACACCCGGCCGCCGTGTGTTGATATGGAGAGGATGGTCGGTCGCCTGATCGTGATGAATTGATCGAGGGCGGCTGGTCATGTCCCGGCCGCCGGATTGATTATGGGCGGCTGGTCATGTCCCAGCCGTCGGATCATGCTAGATCTGTCCCGGGCGGCTGGTAATGTCCGAACCGCCGAGCCACGCTGGATTGATTCCGGGCGGCTGGCAATGTCCCAGCCGCCATGTTATGGTTTTCGGAGTGGGCGGCTGGCTTGTTTCTTTGAAGAGGCCAAGCAGACCATTTGTCTAAAGAGATCGGGCGGCCCATTTATCTGAAGAGATCGGGCGGCCCGTCTATCTGAAGGGGTCGGGCGGCCCATTTATCTGACTGGACTGGGGGCTGAGCTTCTCATTGATTCGTTTTTGTGCTTAGTTCAGTCGGGTTAATCGGGGCGCTGTTCCGGGCGCTCAGATCTGATTGTTCGGGAAGAGTTCCCCTCGTGTTATTTGACCAGCGGAGTTAGCCACTGGGTTTGGAGTTTTGTTTAGTTGCTAGTTTTTGGACAAGTTTATGATCTCGTACCAGGGCCGGTTTGGTACTTTGTCGTGAAATGTCTAAGACCAGCGTTCATTGGCGTACTGGGTTTAGGGAGTTCTTTTCGCGACTCACGCTTCGCACTTTCTACCTATGCGGGGCGTTTAGTGGAAATGGACTAAATAGAACATCGTCTCAAACGTTTCCTGCCAAGGTCGCGGAATGTCAGGTTACGCCTTTCGGATGTTAGTCCGGAATTTGTATAGCGCGCTACGTTTTATCGCTTTGGGATGTAAAGAGAACCATGGTTAAAAGATCGTCCGTTGTGATCAGCAACGGACGGTGGTATGCTTGCTAAAGGCAGGTTTTATGTATGCCAAGGGGCGATTTTGAAGTGATGGCATTTGATGTGCCTTAATGATGGCGCGTGTTGTCTGAGTTGGAGATACGTTATGACATGTCGAGTCGGATGTCGTTTTCTCGGGTTTTTCTGAGTCCATTCGCTTTCCGGATCAGGTTTCGGGATGCTAAGTCCCAATGTTTGTCGGAATGGTGTTCTCGGGAAACTTTTCAAGCTACGGATGTTATGAGATGCTAAGTCTCAATGTCCATCCTCTTGATTTGTTTTGCGAAAATTCGGGAGTATGTATAAGGATCCACTCCCCCCTGGAAAATTATAAAATATAAATAGCTGAACTCGTCGAAAGGCGAGCTGCCTACGTACCCTGAATGTAGGGATCAAGCCGGTTCGTAGTTCTATTTTACAACGTCTAATGGTAATACTTCTTTAAGTGCATCGCGTTCCATGTCCTCGGGACTGGCTTCCCTTCTTTGTTTTCCAGCTCGTATGCTCCTGGACGGACCACCTTTGCTACTTTGTACGGTCCTTCCCATTTCGCGCCTAGTTTCCCTGCGTTCGGCTCCGCGGTGTTCTGGAAAACTTTGCGGAGGACGAGGTCTCCTTCATTGAATTTGCGGCTTCACATGTTGGAGTTGTAGTACTTGGCCGCTGCTTGTTGATAGTTTTGAATGCGGATGAGCGCTTGATCCCGTCTTTCGTTTATCAGGTCCAGTTCATCTAACATCATCAGATGGTTGAGGCCTTCATGCCCAGGCAAGAGTCTTCGCCTGACGCCGGGAAAGTCTACTTCTGACGGTATAACGCATTCGGTGCCGTAGACCAGCGCGAACAGCTTTTCTCCGGTTGCGCGCCTTGGAGTTGTCCGGTGGGACCAGAGGACTCCTTCGAGCTCGTCTGCCCATCGCCCTTTCTTCTCATCGTGACGCTTCTTGAGTCCGTCAACGATAGTTTTGTTGGCTGCTTCGGCCTGGCCGTTTCCCTGTGGATAACGCGGCGTTGACTTGCTTAGGCGTATTTTCCACTTTTCGTAGAATCCTTCGAAGTGCGCGGAAATGAATTGAGAACCATTGTCGGTGACGATCTCGTAAGGGACTCCATGCCGGCATATGATGTTTTTCCAGACGAAGTGCTCTACTTGAGCGTCCTTGATACTGGCGTAAGAGTCCGCTTCGACCCATTTCGAGAAGTAGTCTGTTAGGACCAGTAGGAACCTTTTCTGCTTTGAGTTATGCATTGGCCCCACGATGTCCATCAACCACCTCATGAATGGGTACGGCGCGGAAATTGACGAGAGCAGTTCTGCGGGCTGATGGATCACTGGTGCGTGCCTTTGGCATTTTTCGCACTTGAGGGAGAACTTTTCGCAATCTTTTATCATGGTTGGCCAATAGTGTCCATGCCGCTTGATTTTGATTGCAAGGGCTCTTCCTCCGGAGTGATTTCCGCACGATCCGCTATGGACTTCCTCCATAATTCGTCTCGGGATTTTGATTGCAAAGTCTCGATTCGATTTTTCGGTTAACTTTGTCTCGGGATGAATAGTGGTTTTCAACGGTTTTTCCCACGTGAACAGTGTTCCGAGCGTTTTACGACTTCTGAGATTTGAACCGCCCGTTTTGTTTGAACTTCCAGCCGCCGGTTTTGGTATTGATGGCCAGCCGTCGGTTCCTTTGGCTCGTGTGCTCGGCGATTGGTCCATGGACGGCTGAACGTTCGTCACGATCTTTCGGGGAATGTTTATGGATGTTTTTGGTGTCAGAACATGCAAACGGATAGTCTCCGGGTCGGTCCGTTATGTTTGACGATCGGTCGACTGGACGATGTTCGGATAATGAGTCTTGACTTGAGAAATGATCGTGGGCATATGACGAAGACCCGGCGGCTGGCCTTATCCCAGCCGCCGGCCATGGATGAAAGAAGACCCGGCGGCTGGCCTTATCCCAGCCACCGGTCGCGGATGAAGGAAGACCCGGCGGCTGGCCTTATCCCAGCCGCCGGTCGTGGATCAAGGAAGACCCGGCGGCTGGCCTTATCCCAGCCGCCGGTCGCGGATGATGGAAGACCCGACGGCTGGCCTTATCCCAGCCGCCGGTCGTGGATCAAGGAAGACCCGGCGGCTGGCCTTATCCCAGCCGTCGGCCGTGGAACCAGCCGCCGGTCGTGGATCAAGGAAGACCCGGCGGCTGGCCTTATCCCAGCCGCCGGTCACGGATGATGGAAGACCCGACGGCTGGCCTTATCCCAGCCGCTGGTCGTGGATCAAGGAAGACCCGGTGGCTGGCCTTATCCCAGCCACCGGTTCATGTCTTGGACGGATCGTGGGCAGCTTGCCTTAGCTCGTCCGTTCCATGTTCGGGATAAGTTCCATTTGATCACGACCTTGACTTCTCGTTCCGTCAATCTTCGAGGAGTGGATTTCGACCCCAACAATCGGGTGCTACCGTCCTCGATAGCTACTTGGTCTATTCTCCTGCTTCACCGTACCGATCTCCGGAGGCTGAGGCTTTGGATTACGGGGCTCCTACCCCTCTCGTTGAGTATGACTAGGCTTTGACCTTTTTATCTTGTATTTTCTGCTTCAGTTGTGTTCGGATCTTTCGACCCTTTATTGTATTCGCTTTGTCCGCCGAACTGGATCGTTTGATGTCTCCTTTTATGGAGATTTATTATCTCTTTGTTTTGCCTTTAGTCGTTCTAGACTTCTTGCTTGTTTCGCTTTTAAATCCGAACAAAGGCTTATCTTTGGGTTACAAGTCTTGATAAAGGAGAAAAAGGGGCGGCTGGCCCATCTCTCGGAGGATGGGCGGCCGGCCCGTTTTGTAGAGCAAAGGGCGGCTGGCCCGTTTTGTGGAGCGAACGGCGGCTGGCCCGTCTCTCTACGGAGGACGGGCAGCTGGCCCGTTTTGTAGAGCGAACGGCGGCTGGCCCGTCTCTCTACGGAGGACGGGTGGCTAGCCCATTTTGTAGTTGATCGGTATTGCGTTGGAGTGTTATTCCGGCCATGTTGGGAGAACCATGGTTTAAAAAGACGGTCTTGTTGTGGCCAGCAACAGACGGATTTGTTTGGGAGAGATATCTCGATTGGTTGGCAGTCTTGGATAAGATACGAGATGCTAAGTCTCGATGTTCATCCGATTTTAAGTCCGAGTTGAAGATGTGCTATGAGATACTAAGTCTCAATGTTCATTTTCCTTGGGTTTTTCTGGATCCATTTGCTTTCCGGATCAAGTTTCGAGATGCTAAGTCTCGATGTTGGTCGGAATGATGTTTTCGGGAAACTTTTTCATGCTTTGGATGTGTTATGAGATGCTAAGTCCCATTGTCCATCCTCTTGATTTGCTCGCAAAAATTTGGGAGTATGTATATACGGACCCACTCCCCCCCTTTTTCTAGGAGAGGGGGCAACTGAACTCGTTTTTTAGGCGAGCTGCCTACGTACCCTTCGTGAAAAGGGATCAAGTCACCCGTAGTTCCTTTTTTTTTGGTGAAAAGAAGACGGCTAAGTCTTGGTCATGGAACCGTCCGTCGTAGTTTCGGCGGTTCGGTTCTACTCACTTTCTTTCCCAACTCAGGGACTTCATCTTCCTTCTTCCTTTTCGGGTTCTCTCTCTGCGGGATGGTCGGAATCCGGAGCTTGTGCTCTGCCAGAAAACATATCTGGGCCTCCTTCTGATTTCCCCAGACGGTCTTGATTCCGTTCGGTGTCGGGAATTTCAGGCAGATATGATAAGTAAACGGGATCGCTGGCATTGAGTTGATCCACGGGGTTCCCATTATCACGTTATAAATTGCGGGGTGGTTTGCCACCGCGAAGTTGACGATTTTCGTGATTCCACCGGCACGAACTGGGAGCTGGATTGTCCCGTCCGTCACTGTGACTTCGCCAGATAATCCGGTCAGCGACCTCGTATTGGGCTTTATCATCGATGGATCTACCTTCATCCTCTGAGGCGTCTCCCGAAAAATGACGTCTACGAACTTCCGGTATCGATGAAGACCCGAGAGACGTCATGGTCGTTGATGTCCAGCTCTACCACCAATGGGTCGTCATGAGGTTGGTCGAGACCTTCGGCGTCTTTTTCGTGAAAGGCGATCCGGTCGTTGTTTTCAGTGATCGGGTCCCGCGTCCCGTGGGTTTGACTCCTTGTCTCCTCCTCTTCTCAATAACACCTTTATTGAGGCCACTGTATCTCGATAGTACTGAGATCCTCCGATGATCATGTGGATCCTCCTGCGGTTCGCGGCGGAGTCGTCTCCGTTTGGTCTCCTTCCCTGTCTGGGGGTATGAGTCTTCTTAACAAAACTATTTTCGCAAAACTTCTTATAACGATAGAACGAGAAGCATGGGATACAAGTTTGTGTTCCAAAAGAGCAGTTTAATGTGTACCTTATAAAAGCTTAGATAGCATATTTGGGGTCCAAAAATTGTCCTACGAGGCTTCTTAACAAATCTATGTTCGCAAAACTTCTTATAAGGATAGAACGCGAAGCATGGGATACAAGTTTGTGTTCCAAAAGAGCACTTTAATGTGTACCTTATAAAAGGTTAGAAAGCATATTTGGGGTCCAAAAAATGTCCTATGAGGTTTCTAAACAAAACTATTTTCGTAAAACTTCTTATAAAGATAGAACGCGAAGCTTGGGATACAAGTTTGTGTTCCAAAAGAGCACTTTAATGTGTACCTTATAAAAGCTTAGATAGCATATTTGGGGTCCAAAAAATGTCCTATGAGGTTTTTAAACAAAACTATTTTCGCAAAACTTCTTATAACGATAGAACGCGAAGCATGGGATACAAGTTTGTGTTCCAAAAGCGCACTTTAATGTGTACCTTATAAAAGCTTAGATAGCATATTTGGGGTCCAGAAAATGTCCTATGAGGTTTCTTAACAAAACTATTTTCACAAAACTTCTTCTAAATATAGAACGCGAAGCATGGGAAACACGTTTGTTTTCCAAAAGAGCACTTTAAAGTGTACCTGATAAAAGCTTAGAAAGCATATTTGGGGTCCAAAAAATGTCCTATGTGGTTTCTAAACAAAACTATTTTCGCAAAACTTCTTATAAAGATAGAACGCAAAGCATGGAATACAAGTTTGCGTTCCAAAAGAGCACTTTAACGTGTACCTTATAAAAGCTTAGATAGCATATTTGGGGTCCAAAAAATGTCCTATGAGGTTTCTTAACAAAACTATTTTCACAAAACTTCTTCTAAAGATAGAACGCGAAGCATGGGATACACGTTTGTTTTCCAAAAGAGCACTTTAAAGTGTACCTGATAAAAGCTTAGAAAGCATATTTGGGGTCCAAAAAATGTCCTATGAGGTTTCTAAACAAAACTATTTTCGCAAAACTTCTTATAAAGATAGAACGCAAAGCATGGAATACAAGTTTGCGTTCCAAAAGAGCACTTTAACGTGTACCTTATAAAAGCTTAGATAGCATATTTGGGATCCAAAACATATCCTATGAGGCTTCTTAACAAATCTATGTTCGCAAAACTTCTTATAAGGATAGAACGCGAAGCATGGGATACAAGTTTGTGTTCCAAAAGAGCACTTTAATGTGTACTTATAAAAGGTTAGAAAGCATAGTTGGGGTCCAAAAAATGTCCTATGAGGTTTCTAAACAAAAATATTTTCGTCAAACTTCTTATAAAGATAGAACGCGAAGCATGGGATACGAGTTTGTGTTCCAAAAGAGCACTTTAATGTGTACCTTATAAAAGCTTAGATAGCATATTTGGGGTCCAAAAAATGTCCTATGAGGTTTCTAAACAAAACTATTTTCGCAAAACTTCTTATAACGATAGAACGCGAAGCATGGGATACAAGTTGGTGTTCCAAAAGAGCACTTTAACGTGTACCTTATATAAGCTTAGATAGCATATTTGGGGTCCAAAAAATGTCCTATGAGGCTTCTTAACAAATATATGTTCGCAAAACTTCTTATAAGGATAGAACGCGAAGCATGGGATACGAGTTTGAGTTCCAAAAGAGCACTTTAATGTGTACCTTATAAAAGGTTAGAAAGCATATTTGGGGTCCAAAAAATGTCCTATGAGGTTTCTAAACAAAACTGTTTTCGCAAAACTTCTTATAAAGATAGAACGCGAAGCATGGGATACAAGTTTGTGTTCCAAAAGAGCACTTTAATTTGTACTTTATAAAAGGTTAGATAGCATATTTGGGGTCCAAAAAATGTCCTATAAGGTTTCTAAACAAAACTATTTTCGCAAAACTTCTTATAAAGATAGAACGCGAATCATGGGATACAAATTTGTGTTCCAAAAGAGCACTTTAATGTGTACCTTATAAAAGCTTAGATAGCATATTTGGGGTCCAAAAAATGTCATATGAGGCTTCTTAACAAAACTATTTTCACAAAACTTCTTATAACGATAGAACGAGAAGCATGGGATACAAGTTTGTGTTCCACAAGAGCACTTTAATTTGTACTTTATAAAAGCTTATAAAGCATATGTGGGGTCCAAAAAATGTCCTATGAGGTTTCTAAACAAAATTATTTTCGGAAAACTTCTTATAAAGATAGAACGCGAAGCATGGGATACAAGTTTGTGTTCCAAAAGAGCACTTTAACGTGTACCTTATAAAAGCTTAGATAGAATATTTGGGGTCCACAAATTGTCCTATGAGGCTTCTTAACAAATCTATGTTCGCAAAACTTCTTATAAGGATAGAACGCGAACCATGGGATACAAGTTTGTGTTCCAAAAGCGCACTTTAATGTGTACCTTATAAAAGCTTAGATAGCATATTTGGGGTCCAAAAAATGTCCTATGAGGTTTCTTAACAAAACTATTTTCACAAAACTTCTTCTAAAGATAGAACGCGAAGCATGGGATACACGTTTGTTTTCCAAAAGAGCACTTTAACGTGTACCTTATAAAAGCTTAGATAGCATATTTGGGGTCCAAAAAATGTCCTATGAGGCTTCTTAACAAATCTATGTTCGCAAAACTTCTTATAAGGATAGAACGCGAAGCATGGGATACAAGTTTGTGTTCCAAAAGAGCACTTTAATGTGTACCTTATAAAAGGTTAGAAAGCATATTTGGGGTCCAAAAAATGTCCTATGAGGTTTCTAAACAAAACTATTTTCGTAAAACTTCTTATAAAGATAAAACGCGAAGCATGGGATACGAGTTTGTGTTCCAAAAGAGCACTTTAATGTGTACCTTATAAAAGCTTAGATAGCATATTTGGGGTCCAAAAAATGTCCTATGAGGTTTCTAAACAAAACTATTTTCGCAAAACTTCTTATAACGATAGAACGCGAAGCATGGGATACAAGTTGGTGTTCCAAAAGAGCACTTTAACGTGTACCTTATAAAAGCTTAGATAGCATATTTGGGGTCCAAAAAATATCCTATGAGGCTTCTTAACAAATCTATGTTCGCAAAACTTCTTATAAGGATAGAACGCGAAGCATGGGATACAAGTTTGTGTTCCAAAAGAGCACTTTAATGTGTACTTTATAAAAGGTTAGAAAGCATAGTTGAGGTCCAAAAAATGTCCTATGAGGTTTCTAAACAAAACTATTTTCGTAAAACTTCTTATAAAGATAAAACGCGAAGCATGGGATACGAGTTTGTGTTCCAAAAGAGCACTTTAATGTGTACCTTATAAAAGCTTAGATAGCATATTTGGGGTCCAAAAAATGTCCTATGAGGTTTCTAAACAAAACTATTTTCGCAAAACTTCTTATAACGATAGAACGCGAAGCATGGGATACAAGTTGGTGTTCCAAAAGAGCACTTTAACGTGTACCTTATAAAAGCTTAGATAGCATATTTGGGGTCCCAAAAATGTCCTATGAGGCTTCTTAACAAATCTATGTTCGCAAAACTTCTTCTGAAGATAGAACGCGATGCATGGGATATACGTTTGTTTTCCAAAAGAGCACTTTAAAGTGTATCTGATAAAAGCTTAGAACGCATATTTGGGGTCCAAAAAATGTCCTATGATGTTTCTAAACAAAACTGTTTTCGCAAAACTTCTTATAAAGATAGAACGCGAAGCATGGGATACAAGGTTGTGTTCCAAAAGAGCACTTTAATTTGTACTTTATAAGAGGTTAGATAGCATATTTGGGGTCCAAAAAATGTCCTATAAGGTTTCTAAACAGAACTATTTTCGCAAAATTTCTTATAAAGATAGAACGCGAAGCATGGGATACAAGTTTGTGTTCCAAAAGAGCACTTTAATGTGTACCTTATAAAAGCTTAGATAGCATATTTGGGGTCCAAAAAATGTCCTATGATTCTTCTTAACAAAACTATTTTCACAAAAATTCTTATAACGATAGAACGAGAAGCATGGGATACAAGTTTGTGTTCCACAAGAGCACTTTAATTTGTACTTTATAAAAGCTTATAAAGCATATTTGGGGTCCAAAAAATGCCCTTTGAGGTTTCTAAACAAAACTATTTTCGGAAAACTTCTTATAAAGATAGAACGCGAAGCATGGGATACAAGTTTCTGTGTTCCAAAAGAGCACTTTAACGTGTACCTTATAAAAGCTTAGATAGCATATTTGGGGTCCACAAATTGTCCTATGAGGCTTCTTAACAAATCTATGTTCGCAAAACTTCTTATAAGGATAGAACGCGAAGCATGGGATACAAGTTTGTGTTCCAAAAGCGCACTTTAATGTATACCTTATAAAAGCTTAGATAGCATATTTGAGGTCCAAAAAATGTCCTATGAGGTTTCTTAACAAAACTATTTTCACAAAACTTCTTCTAAAGATATAACGCGAAGCATGGGATACACGTTTGTTTTCCAAAAGAGCACTTTAAAGTGTACCTGATAAAAGCTTAGAAAGCATATTTGGGGTCCAAAAAATGCCCTATGTGGTTTTTAAACAAAACTATTTTCGCAAAACTTCTTATAAAGATAGAACCCAAAGCATGGAATACAAGTTAGCGTTCCAAAAGAACACTTTAACGTGTACCTTATAAAAGCTTAGATAGCATATTTGGGGTCCAAAAAATGTCCTATGAGGTTTCTTAACAAAACTATTTTCACAAAACTTCTTCTAAAGATAGAACGCGAAGCATGGGATACACGTTTGTTTTCCAAAAGAGCACTTTAAAGTGTACCTGATAAAAGCTTAGAAAGCATATTTGGGGTCCAAAAAATGTCCTATGAGGTTTCTAAACAAAACTATTTTCGCAAACTTCTTATAAAGATAGAACGCAAAGCTGGAATACAAGTTTGCTTTCCAAAAGAGCACTTTAACTGTACCTATAAAGCTTAGATAGCATATTTGGGTTCCAAAAAATATCCTATGAGGCTTCTTAACAAATCTATGTTCGCAAAACTTCTTATAAA